>JUFY01020367.1:0-36246 GCA_001855655.1 Leptopilina clavipes | reverse complement strand
TAAACTTAAAAGTATCAAATTGATACCAAAATTATCAAATTGATTATAAATTTTTGGATCAATTTGATAATTTTGGTATCAATTTGATACTTTTAAGTTTACAGTGATTTTGAAGAGAAAGATTAATTATTTTTATTTCTAGAATCACACAAAATAAATTTTTTTTTTTTTTTTTAATATATTTCATACACTGTTGAAAAAATAAAGAGGGACAATCTATACTTTTTGTGAATTCCTAGTGACGCATCGGGAGTGTGATGCTATGTACATTAATAAATAAGTAACATTATGAAAATGCATTGAGCCTCGAGGGACCATCGTGCTAAAAGCAAACCTTCAAGTAGATACATATTTTCCTTGATGATGTTCAAAATGGAGTGTCCTGCTGGGATTTCCCTACAGATACAATCCATTAGACGCCATTAAGAAGAGCTTCCAATTTAAGGAAGGGAAGATTTCATCTAAAGATATATTAATAACTGTATCATTTAAGAATACACTGCAAAATATAATTCGATATTTTATCTCCGACGCTTTGAAACTCCAAATTTTCACACTTTATGGAAATTCATTTTTCCAGCTTATAAAAACATTATTTTTCTTTTTTTATATACTTTACTTCTAGTCAATGATTTTATTTATTTATTTTATTACATCTATTGTATCAATTTGCAAGTCTAAACCTGTTTCAAGCTGAATAATAGAAATTTTATTTTGCTAACTGACTAATAACAATATTAGCCCAAATAAAACAACATCTGAGCCCAATATTGCCAATATTGCCAATATTGCCAATATTGCGTGGTAATATTGCCAATATTGCCAAGAAATGTTGAGGTAATATTGCCTCAACATTGATTATGTCCGCCTTGTGGAAATATTGCCGGGCATTGTTGTCCCAACATTTCCAGGCAATATTGATGCAATATTGCCTCGCAATATTGAGGCAATATTGCCTCGTAATATTAAAAAATTATGTAATAATATATATTACATTTATACATATTATATTATAATTATATCATAAAAATTACTTTATTACAAAATTTTTTAATATTGCGAGGCAATGTTGCCTTAATATTTCCTGTCAATATTGCATCAATATTGCCTGGCAATATTTTGTCAACCTTGCCCTGCAATGTTTCCACAAGGCGGACATAATCAATGTTGAGGCAATATTACCTCAACATTGCTTGGAAATATTGGCAATATTACCATGCAATATTGATACAATATTGAGCTCAGATGTTGTGTGTCTCCTTACGTGTGACTTATTTTCATTATTTTTAATTATTAATTGCTATATCGGGTGTTTTTTCTTTTTTTTTTTTTTTTAATTTTCAACTCTATGCAAGAGGATCAGTTGGGGGGGAAATTCCCGCCGAGTTTCTTTAGAGGATTTTGTAGTGTAAAAGAGGAACCCAATTAACCATTAGTCTCGTCGATGGCTTTTAGCAACCCTTTGCGCATTTAAGGGCTGTAACATAGAAACCGAAATTGAGAGGTATGAAAATGGAGAAATGGAGAAAGAGGAAAAGAGAGAGGGATAGGAGCAAATAGAACTTCATCACAAGTGGAAATCAACTTTTAGGGTTGTGTCACACTCTCTGCTGTTAAGTTTAAGCATGTAGAAGCCATAGGTTTAGCGTAAGTTTTGCGAGAATATGTAACATGTGTGCCTGGTGCGATATTATACCTACGTCCACAGGGTGGTCTGATAGAGATGGGGTAGCACCCCATAGTTTATATTTTACTCTCACAAACTCCCACGTTTTCCACCGCCTACAGCCAGATGTGCTCACCGTAATACAGTGACTTTCATTTTTCCTCACGGACAATTGTTTTTCTTCCCTCATCTCGCAATTAGCTCACAAAAAACCTGGACTCATTTTCCCCGCGTGTCATTATAAATAGCAATAGTTAATAGCAATAAACGTCAAATTATTCAAAATTATCATTTTAATTTTGCTTGAAAAAAACTGTCGAATTGTAGCAGGTTATGTTCAACTTTCTTGTATTCTTACATTGGTAGCACTGCAAGGTTGGTAATTGTTCTTGTGTCAAGTCCGATTTCTAACCTAAAAATTCTACCCAAGTAGCACGTAATATTATTGTAATATTACTGTGATATTACATGTAATATTAGTAATGTTACTTGTAATATTACAGTAATATTAAAATGTCCGCCTCAAGGTAATATTACAGGTAATATTACAGTAATATTACTGTAACATTAACTGTAACAGTAACAATGTTACATGGTAATAATAAAAAGTTCATAAAATTTATCTTATAGAAAATTTTGTGAAATTTTTTGTAACATTACTGTAATATTACAGTAATGTTACAGTAATCTTACTTGTAATGTTACAGTAATTTTACTCTAATATTACCTGTAATATTACCTAGAGGCGGACATTTTAATATAACTGTAATATTACATTGTAATATTACTAATATTACATATAACATCACAGTAATATTACAGTAATATTACGTGCTATTTGGGTACATAACTCATTTTTCATTTAAATAAATTCTAAACCGCTTTTTAACTTCGCATAATCCTTATTGAACAGACTTTTAAGTGAGTAGAATTTTTAAATGTCTGAATTACGTACCTTTTCGCCGAATCTTCAATTGCCAAAATTTTCATTTCCACGAATATTTATTTGATAGAAAGTTTAAAATGCGCAGAATTTTCATTTGACCACAATTGCAAATGGCCGAACAAACAAACGACAGAAATATTTCGGCTCGAATTTTAAATTTGATCAATCAGAAATTACATAACAGAATATTTTTATTTTTAGTGAATTTTCTGATCTACTAATTTGAGTTGAAAAATTGAAGGACAATAAAGTGTAAGAGAATATAGAGAAAATATAATTTGAGTGCAAAAATAAAGTAATATCCAATGAATATGGATTATGCGTGTAATTTTTATAATTACCGATAAAGATTGAATAAGCTAATAAACATTTTGTTTTCGTTAAAAATGTTGAGACATATTGATATGAATACAGCATAAATGGTAGGAGAGAGTAGTCGTGGCTATATATGATCAGATCTACAATGGCAGATAGTGAATACGTTTCTAACCATTAATATATGGCTGAAGGAGCCATTGTTGCGAATTAGGTACTATTGAGCGATCTATTGTCAAGGACTCCGGGGGGCTTACACGCTTGTTGGAGAGAAGGGGAGATTTTCAGTCTGTAATACCAACCAGATTTTAATGAACTTTTCGAATGGGCGATCCATTATTTCCCTTCACTCCCTTATGTGCGATCAACCCTTTGTTAAAAGCCCTCATATACGTTACAGAAAAACCCATCGTTACCGAACTGTCATAGATACTTGTCTTTTCCTATTAACTAATATTTTACTACTCATTATGTAAATAGCCGTATAGACATTTTTTGCAAAAATTGATAAATTATGTATACAAATTTTAAACCAGTAGATAAACTATACTAAAAAGTAATACAAATTATTTTAAATAATTTTTTTAATTCACTGATTAAAATTAAATGTAATAATAATAAATGAAATATTTATCTCAATCACCCTTTAAAAAAGAATTCGCTACGTGTGAATATAATATATAATCACCTTTCAAATTGAAAATAAAACCATTCAAATTCAAATCCCGCACGACTTTTTTAAAATTCTTTCAATTTAAAGGTATTCTTGAAATGCAACTTGATACTTTTTAAATAGACCTTTATGACTGAAATTAAAAAATACTTTTTCTTTCGTTATTCAAATTCAGTCTTTTGAAATATACATTATTCACGTCTGGTTCAATTTTACAAGAGAAAACATGCAAATCAGCGAATAGTATTGAAAAAAACGTTGCCCAAAAAGATATTTGGAGAATTTATTGGTTTAAAAATTCGAAAATTGATTTAACAAAATATATTGATGAGTCTCGTATACCTGTTTCCTCTCATTGAATAAAATAACAGGTTATTAATTTTTCATATAAATATGTGTAAGGTATGGATCCAAATTTTTGGAATTCTTATAATCCATTTATCAAATTTTCAACATTGTCTTCTGTTAATTAGAAAATACTTTCTGATATTATAATCAGCCTGATTTTATACAGTAAATATTTTTGAATTTATTTGATAAATTATAAACTTTTTAAAGTGTCATTAATTATTACAAATATATTTTTATTTATATGTATAATAAAATTAAAGAATATTCATAACGTTTCATACAACGTATGAAACACTATACATGTATTTTATAAAACAGTTTTGAACTTTTTTCAAAAGTATATATAAATGTATAGTACTTTTGCAAGTCAGCCAGTAAGTGTATAATAATTTTATATACATGGACACAATTAATTTGCAATAGTGATAAATTAAATAAAATTTTTCGCAGGAGCGCATAAAATGTAAAGCATACGTAAAGATGATAAGAACGATCTTTGAGAGTAATAAAACGGGATTAACGCGTCATATAAATTACTGGTTTTTTTGATACAGCCTGCGATTGCGACGCCCAAAACTTGCATGGATGAATCGAAGAGACTTAACGACCTGATATATCTTTAATCTCCTCGTTATCCTCAATAATCTTTAAATTTGAGACTTCCACGAAAAAAAGTTTTTTTAAATGTACATGTAAAACGATATTTTCTCGCTCAAATAATTTATAATCATCTTTCTTAATTGGATTCGTCATCGCATAGGTGCATTTTGTATATATTAATTTTTCGCGCGATAATTAATTCTCAGATGCATTTAAATATTAAAATATATTTAAAATGTAGGCATTATGAGTTCATTAAATAAAGTTTTAGTTTTGAAAAAGGTTAAAAAACATTATATAACATTGAGAAAAAATTGTACTTTTTAAATAGAAAGATAAGTTACCTGGACAAATTTATTTGGTTTAAATCAGTCTATAAGAATTTAATCTTTAATATAAAAAGAAAATATCTACAATACTTTAGTTTAAGAATATAATTTGTTTGGATAAAGTCGCCAGGGAGGCGACTGTAAAAAAGGTTTTTTCCTAAAAATGAAATTTGGCGAAAGTTTCTGTGTCAATGAATAAATAATTCAGACTCAATAAAAGAAATGAATAAAGTGCTCAATTATTAATTTAAGATCAAACTTATAATTCAGAGTTGGAAATAAGATTAAATTGTTAAATGCAATTATAAAAGTTTAAGGAACAGAAAAAATGTAAATTTTCACAAGATTTTCTTTAGCATATTTTTTAGAGTATTAAACTTATATGAAAAAATATACTTACGAATTTAACTTACTCTTGTCGTTGTCGTCAAATCAAGAATTCTCATATTAACGATGTTGGCTATAATTATAACTTTTCCTTGACAATATATACACAGTTTCTTTACGTTTGTTTACTAAACTTTACACAAAGTTTTCCTTTATCTGAATTTAACTCTTAACAATGACCCATGAAAAGTTCCAGATGACGAGGATAACCTAAAAACTATTTAATCACATGAATTGTCAAAATTTTGTCAAATAGTTCAAATTTAAAGATAATTGAATAAGATTTTCATAAGAATAAAATGTATTATATTGTAGTATAACTGGAAAAATTTTATCAAAAGTAAATTGTAAATTCTGAAAACGCTATATTATATTTTCAACAATTGCCAAGGAAATAAGATGAAAATTCATATTTAAATTATCACAATTTATTCGCCGATAGTTTGTGAGTTTAAAGAGAGCCAATTTAAAACATTAAGATCAAATTATTAAATTAATTATTAAGAAAACTTCAAGGAAGAACACTGACAAAATTTCAGCAAACGCGCTTTGAGAATCAAGATGTCGGACAATGAATTCGAGAGATCCTGTTGGGTAGGAGATGCGAATTCAGACATATCAAAAACTGGTGACGATTTCACTGATTCCTAATGCATGCAATATAAATATCTTTTTAAAAGCCAAGATATATTCTACATATAAATAAGTAGAAATTAAAACAAAAATAATTTAATTAAATAAAAATATTAGAAAAGTACAAATAGTAAAAAGAAAAAAAATTGAATAAAGTTTTCTTCTAAAATTAAAACCAAGTTTAAACAATTGGATATTAACATTTTAAAGTGTCACATAGCGCCACATGTTGGAAATATTGAAAACTAAAGAGATAGATACAATAGTAAGGAAGAAATTTCACTTAGCTATTGACATCATTTCCGCAGGCCTACACCCAATGTTGACCTCTAGTGGTGCAACGGTGAAACACTACTACTAATACCATCTGAAAATAAGAAGAAAATTAATATTATCTAAATTTAATTATTTAATGTAAGGGAAGAAATCGTAGTAAAAAATTAATAATATCTTATAACATGAATAGAGTAAGAATAATAAATAGTCATTGTTAATAATTGAAAGTTTAATTTTAATAAAAATTATAATTTCTTGACAATAAGAAACGATTGGTTAATTAGTTAACGATTGATAATTAAAAGTTGAGGGTGGGACTTTCTGATCTATAATAATTGACGGAATTGACAAAAAACTTACTTTTAAAAACTTTTATTGTAAAAAATGTATTATAGTTATTGCAAAAATTCTTTTTGGACATTGTTAAATGTTTTAAACTTTTTATGTATACACATTTTTCTCAAAAAATCGCAAAAGCTGTGTTTTTGGGGCGATTTACCCCCGTATGAAAAACAGAGAGTAGAATTATGAAATTTTAGACTTATTGTCTAGAATAAACCCTTATGAATAGAATCCCGTTTGAATTTTTAATTTATGTGTTATAGAGGTTGTCTGGAAAGTTACTCACCAAAAAAAGGTACTTTTTGGAAAACGCCACGTACATCTGCGAAAAGATCTAAATAAACTCTAAAAATTTTTAAAATTATTTCCATATGTAATATGTAACAATGTCCAAAAAGAATTTTTTGCAATAATTATAATATTTCTTTACAAATAAAAGTTTTAAAAAGTATGTTTTATGTCAATTATAAACAATGGTTTCTCATAATAAGAATTTTTAGAAATTTTTATTCTTTACACATATGAAACTTTCAATGTTTCAAAATTTAAAAAATATAATCGCTCACACTTTTACAAAAAGCCTATTAAACAGAAAGTTTTTATTTATTTAAAAATACGAAAATGTGAAATTGGGCTAACTTTTGTTTTGACTGTCCGTGCGATTTTTTCTTCAATTAATTAAGAACTAGCAAAATTACACGCGCGAAATCGCGCGTAAAACTTTATATGCCATCGTTATTATTAATCTATTTCTAAATGAATTTTATTTTTAAAAGTTATCATATTGTTTTCTCTTTTATTAAAAATTAATTATAGGTACTTGAATTTTTTAAATATAAGAACTACTAAACTTTTTTAAATAAAAAAAAATTTACAAATTTGTAATAAGATAAAAGAATAAAAATTAATAATCTACATTAAAATTTTTAAAAAATTTAAATTTGATCTTCTCCCACCATTTTTGTGATTTTTATTGGCTCTTTTAAAATCAAACTTGTTTCACAATTCTAATTATTTTCCATCAACAATTCCTTTTAATTGTTTTTTCATGACACGTAAAAATTTGTTTAACGTATGAATTATTAAAAAAAATTTTCATTTTTTCAAAAATAAAATGTTCTATAATGGTAAAAAATAATGTTTTACAAATTTAATATTATAGGTTAATATAACCTTAGTAATAAATATAGTTGAATTAAACTAATAAAATAATAACAAACAATTATGAATATTTATTTTTCTACTCACGTAATTTTAATTTGTAAATTTCTTTTTCTTAAAAACAGTTTAATATTTTTTATTCTAAAATACTTTCAAATGTGAAATTATTAATTTTATTAAAATATATATGTAAAACAGTCAAAGCATTTGTTTATAAAATTAAAATATTTAACCTGTTAAAAAATCAATATACATATGTATGCATACTATACTATGCTGATATAAACAAAAGATAATCAAATAACGGAATAGCAAATTATTATTATGTATTACAACACAATTTATAATAAGAAAGGAAGAACATAATATAGAATAAATCTACTTAACAAATAAATATTGACTATCACAACTAACACAAAACTATCACTTTCAAAAATTCTACAGTTTATTATTTATTTTAACTTGAGTCTTATTAAAAAAAGTAAATATGGTAATTTCTTCTCTTTATAAAGAATGTAAATCAATGAAAACTCGTTAAATCGTATTAATGTATATTTTTTATTATTTTTATTGTATATAAAATGCCGTTCATCTTATAAAAAAATGACATTTATAGACTTCGATATTTAGACTTTATGCTTTGGCATTAACATACCGACTGTATAAATCTTTATTGATAGATATCTGATACTATGTATATATGTATATAACAAAGTAAAATTTGTCTTTAAAGAAATTTCATTCTTTTTCTCTCCTCCAGGGAATAAGTTCGAGTATAAAGCTATAAGTACAAATTTCTTTTTTTCTTTATTATAAAAATCAAAACAACATGGCTTTGGTTGCAGTCATTGTCTTTTCTCTTGATCTGTATAGGCGTTTATAAAAAAGTTTCTTCTTTTCTTCACATGATTAAATCGCAAAACCTTACTGATAAGGTTTATTAAATTAAATTTTTATTTTGCTCTCATCAAACGCACTTATTCTTCAATCTACCAAGACTCTCTATTTCCGTTTCCAAAAGGTCTCCTTTCTGTAATAAGTAAAAAATAATTATTAATTTTGAATTACTTTATTTGAAATAAATTATATTAATTTTAAGTATTTTACCTTCAAAAACTCTGGTGGTTTTCGAGTAAATCCGACACCGGCTGGTGTTCCCGTTAAAATAACATCACCGGGTAACAATGTCATGAACCTGTATTAAAAATTTTCTACTATTAATTATTGTGATAAATAATTTAGAAATGTCAATTTAATTAATAAATCTGTTATATTATTAACTGGCATAAATAATTTTCTGAAATGTAATTAAATAAGTTACTATCTAATGAAAGAAATTGACAACAATCATAGTTTTTATTTTTCAAATTTGATGAGTAGTCATGCTAGTAAAATTCTTTATCAACATTTTAAATTCTGGACCAAATTTTATTTTCAAAAAAATATCTTATATTATATTCATTATAAGAATTTAAAAAATGAATATTTTGTAATATTTTTACATCATTTCAACAAAAAGTCGTGTTCGTATAATTTTAAAAAATATTAATGTGAATTTTTCAACATTTCTTGGACCAATTTGATCGACTGGCAGCTTCTTGAAAAGAATTGTGCCAATCACATATTTTGATTACATGTAAAATTTTCCAAGAACATTAAAAAATGTTTATCACTTTAGGAAAAATTTTAATTTTCAGAAAATAATGTGAATTGAAGGATTTTTGTGATATATTATTTAAAAATTAACCTAATCCATTTGTATAGGACTTATTTTTTACACAATTTTGTAGTAAAAGCAGTGAAGTTTGCACAAAAATTAATTTAGAAAAAAGCAATAAAAATTGTATAAAATTAATGAATTTTAACAAGGAAAGGGACTCACTGTGAGAGGTACATGACAATATCGTGTGGCTTGAAGATTAATTCACTGGTGTTGCCATTTTGCTTGACTTGTCCGTTAACCCAAGTTTTCACTGTGAGATTATTAATATCACAAATGGCTTCTTTTGTAACAACTGCAGGTCCTAGTGGACAAAAGTTATCCATCGCCTTTCCAAGAAGAAACTGACCACCATTTCTTTTGCCCTTTTGCCAATCTCGAGCAGATAAATCCTGAGCCACCGTGTAACCGAAAATAAAGTCCTCCGCATCCTGATTATTTAAATTCTTGCATTTTCTCCCTATGACTATTGCGAGTTCAGCTTCCCAATCAACTTTCTAAAATGAAGAATAATTACATCCTTTAGAAATTATAATTATATATTTATATAATTATAATTAAATCGGTTAGCTTTTCACAAGAAATTACAAAAGGAAAAATTCTAATTTTTTTTTTTTGTTAGAATGTAAAACAAGTGAGAAAAGAAACTCACATCGGAAATTGCAGGCAATTCAATATTGTCTGTTGGTCCAATAATATTGCTGGCAAATTTACTGAAAACCACAGGACTTGGAGGCGGTTCAATATTCTGTTCTTTACAGTGACCACTGTAGTTTAAGCCAATACATGCCAATTTGTCCATATGTGTGATTGGTGCTAGAAAATTTACTTCAGCCTCTGGTATGACACTTCGACCCTCTGCCACTATCCTAAAAAAGACCAAACATCAATATATGCATAAAATGAAAGATAAAAGCTTATAAAGAAACAAAAAAATTTTAAACAAATTTCTAAGAAAATCATGTTTTCAGGTTATTGTTAATTTGATAGGTAAAATTAAAGGAATTTTTAAGAATGCTAATTTTCATTTAAGAAAAGGGTTTTTCTATAAAAATGTCATAACTTGCTAAAAACAATTCTGAAAAACAGTGCATACAGAGATAATAATAATAAAGATATAATAATGAATGCTATTAGAATAAAATATTATTTTGCACTCACAAAATACAAAACGGGACAACAATAAACAAATTAATCACAAATTTCTTTTGTTATAAAGTTTGAAGGCAATTTCACGATAAGACATATTGTTTACTTCTCTAAATATTCTATTTGATTAGGTTTTCATCATTGTTATTTTTTTCAACTACCCATTATTTCCCTCTATCTGTTTGGCAATTAGTCTTCAATCTACAAGACTGAGTTTGCCAATTGCATTTCAAATCGCATAATATATTACGAAATTATAAAATATTGGACACAAGCAGATTAATTGCCCAATAAAGTCGCTATCGCTTTAAATGAAAGCTTTCTGGTAAATCTGGTTTCACTCAAATGGAAAAAGTACAATAAACGTTAAACGATAATAGAAAGCTACTAGCAATTCTACCAATGAAACTGTAACATGCACCCTTGTTGATTTCTCTTTCATTAAAATCAAGAATACATGTTTTGAATTTAATTTTTCATTTAACTTATACTTAATATATTTTATTCTAAAAATTTACAAAATTTTTTTAATTCAAATTGTTTTTCTTTTTTTGATTCACGAAATGCAGTATTACGAAATATGCAAAAGAAATGAGATAATAAATTGTGATAATAATCTGGAAAAACAAACCACCTTATCTTGATGCAAAAAATGATCTAATCACGATTGCTCTTATAAAAATACATTTACAACCGGATATCATAATCAGATAAAAATATTAATTATATTATAATTTAATGACATTGTTTATTATCATGTCCTCAACTCTTTATTACTCATTTAGTATTATAATATCCTTCGATGTAAAAAAATATTATGTATATATTATGGTAACGCAAAGACAATAACGTTATACATTATTTTTATTAAAAAAGATCGTTCAGTTATTCCACCGTTCTATTTATTACTCTGACAACGGACTTTTACAATGATATCGCACCTCTTACACAAACACATGCTATAGATTTTTAAAAATTTATTTGTTAGTGTAATTACTACAATTAAATATTAATAATTTTAATAAGGATTTGGATCTAAAATGAAAACATTTTTATTTAAGATTTATTCTGAAATCTCTAAAGGGCATATTTACAAGAATATCGACGATCGTGTAAAAGGAGAAAACGAATTTTTAGGTAAAAGGGTCACACGCTTGAAATGACGAATAAAAACAAACCTTTTTATAGCTGCCATTAGACTATTACCGTCTTTCCTAAATAATACAATAAAAAATTTCTCAATGCACTGATATAATAAATTTTTAATATAGATACAAAATCAAATGCACATTTTTTATTCGAAAAAACAAGCGACAAAAATTTGATAATTTGATTTAGTCAGTTTTAAAATTCAGTACGAAATCTTTCTGTCGGTTGTTTTTTCGGTCAAATGATAATTCAACGTTTTAAGAATTCTATTTGCGTGAACCATTAATGGTTAGAAAACTAGAAACTTATAGAAACTTATTCAAATTATTGGACTCTATAGACTATTTACAGACAAGATTTCATGTACTTAGTTAAAACGATCAAAAAAATTTTAGTTTAAATTGTGAATTTTCATGAAGTGTTGAGTAGAAAAGTTGCGTTTTTGTGGGTATAATTACCCCGCGGTTGATGGTATGATAAATTTCAGTTCTTTAGAAAATAATTAAAAGTTTTAATATAATTAACTCAATTGTAAAATTTATTACATGAAAATTTTACTTTCATAATACTTTTTTCTGAAAGATGAAATACTTTAAATTTGTATAAGAAACAAGATAAATTTTTTTATAGAAAAGCAATTAATTCATTACAATATGTATGTTATTCTTATAACAGATTTTTTCGGAACCACTTGAATTAGTTCAATTGATACATAATTCATGTCCGTATTGAACCATAATTATTTTTGTTATGCAAGTCACGTCAAAGCATTTGTAGATAATATGTAAATCATTTTAAATATATATACTGATATTAAAAGCAATTTCACACATGGATTATGCCACATTAACAAAAGAAAAAGAAGAGAAAAGACTTAATTGTACATGTAACATTAAACTACAGTTTAACTAATCAGTAAATTACAGTTATACATTAATTTATTTTAAAGTTATAATTAAATAATAAAAAAAAATTTTTTTTAATAAAATGATAAATTCTAGCTCAATACATTAAAAACCATACTGCAATTACATTACCGACTAAAAAATAAATTATAGCTAAAATTTAGTTATAGTTTTACGTAAAACCATAAATGTCTTAACATAAAGTGATTAAATTATAATAACAACTTTTCCTTCCCTTTCCTGCAATATAAAAAAATGAAAACTTACCTTTTTGCTTTCTTGAGGAGGTCATCACCGCCTTCTAGGAATTTTTTCAAAGTATTTGGTATCCTCGAGTCGACAGCAGAAACTGCAATTATGTCTCCACCTTGTTTGAGTTGCACCCCCAAGTGTTGGGGTCCACCATTTTTGCTAACAAACTGTACGAACCTGACAAAAAACAAATAATTAATTTCCACAA
Source organism: Leptopilina clavipes (assembly GCA_001855655.1). NCBI lineage: Eukaryota > Metazoa > Arthropoda > Insecta > Hymenoptera > Figitidae > Leptopilina > Leptopilina clavipes. The sequence continues at coordinate 23,184 of JUFY01020367.1, read as the reverse complement.
GTTCAGTTATTGTGAATTTACAAAAATAGAAAGACCTGTAATTATATATAGTTTGACTCGAATTGATTTACACTGCTTGTTTTTAAAGTTTGGCATTTCAGAATCGATTAATGTATGAATGAATAAAACCGGTTGACGGAACATAGAAATTGGTTCTGTCTGGAGTTTCACATCTTAAGAAATTCGAGGTGTGGTTCAACACAAAAAGTCTCATGTGAACTTGAAATTTTGACAAAGAAAAACTTGTCCACCCATTTCAAACGGAAGGAGCATATGTTAACATACCTACAAATTTCTCAAAATTTTTTTTTTTTAAATTTTAATTAAATGAAATTGTAAACACTTTTTGGTTTTTTAAATTTTTGAACATATTTAAAGAAAATGAAAAACAATTTTTTTAGGAAAATTTTAATATTTCGTTTTTTGTTAACACGTTATTAGGATTTATAAATATTTCAGAATTTCTATTCGTTTTAATTGTTTTTTTATTTTTAAAATGAAACTTTAACATTGCTCCGCATATTTCACATTTTTAAAAGAGCGATTAAAATTTAAAAAAACGTGTTTTGAATTTAATCTTCAACACTTTAAACAATTAGAAGTTGCATTTAAATAAAAATTACAATTTTCTATTAATAAAAAACGAATTAGGTAACATATAATCTAAAATTGGACAAACTCTTCTAATAGAAAATTGTAGTTTGAAATGTTGAAAATGAATTTTTTTCCTTCCATACTAAAATATGCATTTAAATTAATATGACTTTTTATTAAATAATTTGAAAATTATGGACTAACTTTTATTTTGACTGTCCGTCAGATTCTTCATTAAGTTTTATTATATAATATGTAATTCATAATTTTTTATAAAAAAAGTGTTGTTAACTGAAAATCATCGATTTATTTGTAAAGAAAAAGAAAATGTAAGGAAATAAATATTGATTAGAAATTTTGTTTTAATAAGTCTTGACGTAAATTATTGGACTTTACTGCCATGAATTGCCGGTTAAAGTGGATAAAGTTGAGTACTGAATGAATTCGCCTCAAAAATTTTCTGAATCCCGTAAAAGTTGAAGGAAAGTCTTAATAATCCTTCATGAAAAAATCGACTACGCCTTTGATTTCTTATATAACACATTCCCAGACCTCTCTCTCTCTCTCTCTCTCTCGCTCTCTCTCTCTTTCTCTCTCTCATGTAAAATTGCTCTAAAAGCCTTGAATATAATAATAAAAATAAATCAATTACTCTACAAATATTCCTGACGTCATCGAGTAATTGACAATAAATTACATAAAAAATTCTCTTCTAAAAATGCCAACTAGAATGGCAAAAAGAATCATCCAAATATCTCCTATCGCTTTACCAATAAAGAAAGTTTCCTATCGCTCCATGACAAAAATAGGATTATTTATTGACGAAAGCTGAACACTTGGAAGATTAGAAATTAGATTCTAAATTTTCTAAGAAAATCAAATTTATATTATTTACAATAATGTAGTTAAATATTTATTTTAATAACAATTTTTTTAATTCTAGAATATAATTTTTGAAGATAAAAATTATTTTACTAATTATGTTTTATAATAAGATTTTGGAGCAAAAAAGTTTATAGTTATTCTTACTAGAGCACAAATATTTTGTAGTACATTAAAAAAACGTCATTATATGGCGCAACAAATGAAGAATTAATTTTTATAAATTGGAGGAATTTCCGCATATGTATATGAAAACAAATAATTTCACAAGATAAGAGGAAAAAGCAAATGATAATAAAGCATGCTCATGGTAAAGGAAATGTAAACGTTGCGCCGGTGCTTTGTTGAACTTACCTCATATCGAGCGTGCTACTAACAGAGAAATTTCTTCCAGTAATGTGAGCAGCAAACCGTGTTCTCCCCGTTTTATCTACAGTTCTCCCAATAATGAAGCAGGACATACGACTCAAAAGACGGAGTTTAGCTCGCAGCGGCATTCTGACTGATAAGCGTTTTACAGATTTTACCAGTGAGAAAAAAAAGTATATTCGGCAGCTGTAAAATCAACAAGTTAAATTAGAAACACTCGCCGCAAAGGACGAGAGGCAACTGAGAGAATCATGCCACTAGTGCCTTTCGAAAAATGTGGGTAGGGGAAGCCCACGTTGTTGTTGGCCCACCGGAGCCCGATTTTTTTCTTTAAACTTAAGTAGATCGTCTTCCTTTTCTTGTAATTTCAGACACAATTACAAATTTTAATGCACGGCTGTCGATTATTTTCAACTCATTATAAAAACGAGGGGAGTTTCTCAATTATAGGAGTTCTGGATATTTAATTTCAAAACAGGATTGACTGGATTTTTGCCCAAGGCGAAACTGTCTTAATTTATTTTTCTTTTTTCATCAAAAAATAAAATCACACTCGTGATAACAATTCACCACGACAATTTACGTTTTAGTGATAAATAATCATAAAATGTTTTTGATTCAAGTGGAATTACTGTAACTATAAATTATTTTATACATATTGACTGGATTTTGTAAAACTAATCCATAAGTTATTTATACTTATTATTGTTCTCTTCACTTCATCAATTTACGGTTGTCAAATGAATAAAAGTCAAATTTTAAAATATTTCACTTTTTCATGTAGCAACATTTCATGTTTAAAACTTGTCGAAGAAAAAAAATTAAAACGCTGTAAAAGGTTATAACAGTAACAAAGTGACATTTCATTGACACTTTGCACCAATTCACACCTATTGTTTATAAAATTATCCTGTCGATTCAGATAGAAAATTTTCCCAACTCTCTTTCTTTTTAATAAAAAATAAGTTATGTAAAATAAATAATAAATTAGAAAATTATTGAATAACATTACTTTATTAAGTAAACATAAAAAACTACTGAGCTTCTAATTTTATACCTCACAAAATTTTTTCACAATTGTAAAATGTTCAGTTGTGGATTTTATTTAAATTATGTTTATATCATACTTATGGTAGAGGTCTCTTTCTCGTATGAGGAAAGTTTTCTCGTTCGTGATATGGTTCATATGGATCATCCACGTAAAATTTCGGACGCGTCCAAAATGGTGTTACCATTTTATCTAACAACCAAGACTGCGTTGCATTACAAAACACATGACGATAAAGTCGCTTCTTACGATTCAATGACTTACGCCATAAATTACTTTTCCTTCCACATTTTGTTCGAATCCAAATACCCCTAAAATCAAAAACAAACAATTGAAGAGCGATTCCACGGGAAATGGTCAAGGTGAAAAAAATTTTTTTCAATAACGCTGAAAATCAAGAAATTTGTAGTGCTTGGTAAAAATATTTTCCGATTTAGACCAATATTTTCTAAAAAGAAGGGGGGTGAAATTTTTTGAACTTTACAGTACATCGTTTTTTTGATAGTTTTTTTTTTTAATAATGTAATAAAATTTATTTGTCAATATTAGTTTCGATAGATATTTTGATGCTCTTTTAATTGTTTAAAATATTTTTTTTCAAAAAATGAAGGGGCATAAAAAAATCTATCGAAAGTGATATTGACAAATAAATTTCATTAAATTATTTAAGAAAAAAAATTATTAAAAAAATCGGTGTACAGTTAAATCTCAAAACTTACACCCCCCTCCCCCTAAAAAAATATTGGTCCAAACGGAAAAATATTTTTAATAAGTATTGTCATCTAATATCACTATACAAATTCCATAAATTTCCAGAAAATATTTTTTCTCACGTTGATCACTTTCGCTCTTACATAAAATAAAATTATCTACTGAATTAAAAAATATTTTAAATCAATTTAAAAAAGAACCATAAAATAGAATCTTTTTTAATATTAAATTACCAGCGAAGTCTAAAAAATCGATGTACAACGGCATGAACAGTTTTTCGTTTCCCTTTCCTTAGAGAGTATTGAGTGAGATCTCTATTTGAAATTATAGTTGGCTTTTGAATCACTGGGAGAATGCCTTGTGCCAGTGGTGCACTAAAAAAAGTTGAAATTATAGTTTTTGAAATAAGAAATTAAAAATTGTTCTATTATCCATAATAAAGGATTGATACTAATTTCTTAAAGATGAATCTGACGGAAAGTCAAAATAAAAGTTAGTCCAACTCCATATTTTAAAATTATTTAATAAAAAATTATTTTAATTTACATGAACTTTAGTGGAAGGACAAAACATTTCGTTTTTAATATTTTAAACAATTGAACGTTGCATTTAAATGAAAACTACAATTTTCTGTCAATTAGAAACGTTTATCCAATTTTAGGTTATCTTACCTAATTCCTTTTTTTATTGATAGAGAATTGTTATTTTTATTTAAATGCAACTTTTTATTGTTTGAAGTGTTGAAAATGAATTTTTTTACCTATTTACCAGAAGACATTTACAGTTCAAATTGTTTTTTTCATTTAAAATGTGAAAATATGGAGTTGAAATAACTTTTGTTCCGATTGTTTGTCAAATTCATTCTTAAGAGTTTTTCTATTATTACCTTAACAACGTTCTATTTTTGCAAATATTCCCATCTCCAAGAGTGTGTGAGGTATTTAAACTTAAAGCTCGAATGCAAATTGAATTAACAATTGAGGTTGATGTACATGATGAGACATTTGTAAGATTTATAATACTTGGTGCTGTAACGCGTTCCACGCCAGCTGAAATGAAATAAGTTTAGTTTAGAATTAAATATTCTATCAAATAAAAATTCATTTAAAAGTGCATAAAAATCAACATCGAAAAATAAATATTAGTGTCTCATAAAATTGAAAACAATAAAGTTATTGACATATTTACATAATTTTCGCATAAAAAAATTAAATTTTTTAAATTAATCAATATGTGCGAAAATGTAATGATTCAAACAAACGTCAAACGTATCAGATTAAAAAATAATACTTTCTGATGTGATTAATAATTATGTATTAAAAATAATATTAAAATTACAGTAATACGAAATTAATAGATTTAAGGTCAATTAAGAATTATTAGAATTAGGTAGTTTATTTAATTAATTAATTTAATTATATACTTAAAGAGATTTAATCCATTGACATAACCTCAAACTAAAAATTTGTCTTTAACATTAAATAAAACAATAATTAAGAATGTTTTCATTAAATTTGGAAAGATTCAGTTGTATAATTTTCAAAAAAAATTATTTTGAGACAAATTTTGTTCTTGAATAATAATTATTTAACTTTTTGTGTATTTTCTTTAAAGTTTGTATACAATTATAATTTTTATCCAATTTTTACAAACAATAGCTCATTATATTCTCTACAGTTCATTAAATTTAATTAACAAAATACTCTTATATTTTGTTAAAATTGAACAAACAAAATTTGCGTTTATATTTCTTAAAAAAATATTATTTAACAAAATTCAACGAGCAGAATTGTAGAGAATGTTTTAAAGAACAAATAAAAATTGGATAAAAATTACAATTGATCATTATCTTTAAACAAAAAATACAAAATGTTAAATAATTATTGGACAAATCTTTTTTGAAAAATGCACAACTCTTTCAAAATTTAGTAAAATTAATTTTACTTATATTCTTATTTGGTAGTAAAACTAAGTTTTAATTTAGTATTCTTCTTAAATACTCAATTTTGATACATACTTTGCTTCTTCTACTTTAAAAACAATGAAAAAAACAAAAGGCAATTAACAAATTCAAATAAGAGCGCGATGTCAAAATCGATTCGTTCCTTTTGTCAAAAAAACAACATGGCTTTCTTGCAGTAGAGAACATAACCTTCGAATGTAAACTTTTTTTAAAATACAAGTGAGAAAAAAGTCACTAATTTTTATACATATTATATCAAAATGAAGAACTTTATTAACACAACACTTTGAAGGAATTGTCTTTAATTATAATAAAATAATTGAAACGATTTTTACCTCGAATTGCGGAACTGACAATACGCAGCATTCTTCTTTTCCTTTGGAACGGCAACAGCTGTTTCGTGTCGTCGTTCCCTTTTTCTCCTTGGCTGCGCTCACCGGCCACCTCTGAAAAATGTTCCGAATCGGATTAAAATTTCCGTGCAACGGTATCAATCGAATAAATAAAGTAAGCTTGCTTTAATAATTGTTTACTTAAATGTGTTTCACGTTAGTGGTGATTTGAAATAAAAAAACTAAACATCACAATGAGTTTACGATTCCAACCTATTTCACGTCGTGTTTGCTTTTCCAATATCTGACGTCTTCTGTATATTATCACAGAAATAAGGCTCTATTTTGACATAAAATCACAATTTCCTTTTACCGACAATAATACAGTTGGTCTAGAGAATCTAAACAAATTTTGTGTCACTTGTAATTCGTGAATTGTCAGTGAATAACTCTTGTTGCCATTAACCAAGGCTGAGACCTCGTGTGACAAGATGGCTTAAAATAAGTGTCTTACATAATTCCAGAGCATGTTTAACCAGTGTCGTTCTGTCTTCCAGGTAAAAAAACACGGATACTCTAGAGTATATCTCACAGCCAGGTGCTATGAAACTCGAGCGCGAATAAAATGTGACCCAGTAACTAGGTAAGTCACTTGACCTTTGACTACTTGTAACAACTGTCAGAAAAGTTTTCAAAATATTCTTATTCTGCTAATCATTCTTTTAGAGAATCACGCAGAATACCTTTATTTTTTCTCAATTGTCATTGTGTTTTAACCCTCAATTTTTTTTATCATTCAGAATGCTATTTTTTCATTTTGAAAGTGTTGTTCCTATAGTAAAGGTCAATATTTGTTTCTATATATATAATTAACAACATTGTTGGCAAAGTAGTTTCGAAGACGATGAATATATATATGTAAATTATTTTGCTTATAGTTAAATGAGAGATTTAATCACAATATTTCTAATCAGTTTTGTTTATTTTGAAAAATTCATTAGGTTTTAAATGGAGCATACCCACAGAGTTGCTACAAGTCAGGAAAATCAGGGAATTTTATCAAAAGTACTGGAAAAATATCAAATTTCTACAAAAATTCTAGTTTTTAGTGTCTAAAAATGTTTTTGAAAAACTTAAATACCTTGAATTCTCTTTAAATTTTTTTCACCCTAAAAACTTTTGAATTACAATGAATTTCAAAAGAAAATCTTTATTTTTTCTTACTTCTGTAAATAATGAAATTCATTTTAAATAATGAAATTCTAGAAAATTTTTAGAAATAATTGAATTTCGGAAGGTTTTAAACTGAAATTTTTAAAAATATTTCAATTGCTGTGAAGAAATTAATAAATAAATTTTTTAAAATTCTGTAATTTTTAAATAATTTTATTTAAAATTCTAAAAAAATTAGGTTTCTGGGAAATTTTAATTCATTTTTTTATAAAGATTCTTGAATTAAAAAAAAAAGAATTATTAAATTAATTGAAATTTTGTGAAATTGAATTGAAAATAATTAAATTTGTTAAAGAATTTGATTAGAAATTTTAAAAAATCGAATTTTCAAAAAATTTTAATTTAATAATTGGTAAATTATTGAATTTTACAAAGAGTCAAAATCGACTAAGTGTAAAAAGATTTGTTTATTTTGAAAAAAAATCACTAGGTTTTAATCAATGGAACATTTGGAGGAATCACAGTTTGTCCCTATTCATATTTTTTCACCTATTTATAATTATTCCCCCTATTATGATAATTTGTCACTTTTTCACCTTTCTTCATGATACGATTCATTTTTAGATGTAATATATTTCAAAAATAGTTAAATTTAAAATGTAACTAACGTAAAGAAGCTCAGGTATGTTGAAAAAAATTCATTAGCTAAAGAAGAAATTTTTTTCAAGTATCCTGAGCTTCAATTATTTTCAAGATCACAGAATTATAGATTTTCACTTTGTTTTATAAACGATTCAATTTATCAAAATTTTTTCATCAATTTAAAATTTACTTATAATCCAAAATTTCAATGAATATTAATTTTATGTAGATACAAATTAGTTGTTTGTAAGTAACATTTTTTTGTCACCTATTTTCGGAAAATAATTCACCTTTTCACCTATTTTAAAGAAAAAAGGTACTGTGATCCCTATATTTGTATATTTTTCAATATGACAGTAAATAAACTAATTATTTTCTAAGAGAAACTGTCGATAAACTGTTTTAGGCCTTGCAAGGATGACAAACTTATGTCTAGGTTCTCTGGACATAGGTATTCCACCGACTCGTTTAAAAGGTATTTGTAAAATAAATGAATTTATTTTAATGCATGATTTCAATTATTAAAATGCATGGATTCAGAAAATTTTTAAGTGAGTCGATACAAATTTTACAAAATTGGCAAATATTTTTGTGTACTCAGGTGTAATGGTTTTAATTTATAGTAATAGCTTTAATTAATAAAATATTTAATTTTAATTTATTTTAACGTAAAATAATTGTACGTTTCTTAAATGTTGTGAATTTTCGCTTCGAGTGTGAAGGTGTTTAAAATTAACTCATTTAATCACTTAATGCAATTGTGAACTAATTATTGAATTTCTTTTAGTGAGAAAAGTCGAGGATCAGGAAAAGGACTAATTACTTTGGGTGCAGTAACTTTGGGAACTATAGGAATATTAGCATATGTGAAAAGTAATCCTGAAGCGAGAGCAACACTCGAAGGATGGATACCTGGTGTGGATAATACAATTAAAATTATTTTTCAAGAAGAAAATACGTATTTCGATTTCATTCGAGACTTCTTCGAGCAACTGAGGCAGTCGTAAGATTTTTTTTTTGTCTCACTTTAAAGAATCAATTTTTTTCTCCAAGAAAAATTATAAACAGTCTTCTTTTCTTGCAGATTACACAAGATTATTTTTGGAGATCCTATGGAAAAGGCAAAAGAAGGTCAGATGAAAACAAACTTTGATTGCACATTAGTTGAAGATTATATACGTGAGAACCTTTATCCTTCCTAACAATTTTCCTTAAAATTCTTTTCCTTCTGTATTTAAAAATTTTTCTAAATCTCCTGATCCTTATTTTCAAATTCAAAATACTTCACGTACTATTGAATTATTCAAATGTTTTATAAATGTTTAATGATTAATTCGTAGTGTGTTAATCTAAAATTTTGAAATTTTTCTACTTCAATGAAAATTAACATTACTAACCTGGCTAAATATTAACTTTGCTTTGTGTAGCTCCGAAACCCGCTTTTACACCACTTGTTGAAAAGAAGACAGAACCCGTTAACGAAACTTATACTGAAATTAGATTAAGCAAGGAAAAAGGAGCGGAAATTGAAGTTGGTTTGTATAATAATTTGTATTTATTGATTTGTGTCTTTTTATCATTTATTTCTTCAAAATGACTCGAAGAAATTTCTTAATAGTAATATTATAATTTCAAAATATATATTAATCCCTTGTGGCTTCAATTTATTCTTTTCGTGAATAATTTGAACATAAATATTATAAAGAAAGACTAAATTTCAAACTCTAATTATAAAGTCTTTCATTTTGTATAAAAAAAAGTATTTACGAAAAAAACAATGGTTGCCTTAAAGGGATAAAATAATAAATATTATTGAAAATGTTATTTAAAATACATGTTTATAATTAAAGAAACATTTTCGATTTGTACTTGTAACTCATGAAATTATGAATTTATCAATAATTTAACAAATTTCTGTTAAATTAGTTGCTGAAAAGCCGGAACCACCACAGAAGAATGTTTCAACAGAATTATTTCCCCAGAGTCTTGTAGATTTAGAAAAATCTTGTGGAGATGCAGCCGCAAAAGCAATTGCTGCTTTCCATTCCGCTACGTGTGCAATTCAGGATTATAACAAAGATGTTGTCGAAGTCGTGGAAAAAATTGATGTTTCTGATGTAAACAACCAATCATGGGATAGGTTTGTAACTTCAAATAATTAATTCTAATTGTTCACACGTAATGAGGCAAAAATTAATTATGACAGTTTCAAAAAATGTTTTTTAAAAGTGTAAATCTAATGGTAACTAGTTATTTTTGTGTAAATGTATTAATTAAAGTAACTAATTACATTTTAAATGAGTTACCAAAAATATTACCAAAATGTTTATTTTACAAATAATAGAAAATAAATTGTAAACTTGATTTTCTTTGTAGATTGAAGAAAGCTACTGAGAAGCGAAAGAAAGCTCTTCATGAGGCAGAGAAACATGCATTGGATGCATTAACTTCGTTAAAACAAATGTATAGTTTAATCGATGATCCTGAATTTGTTGCACCAGCAGCAGTAAAAGCAGTGGCAAGAAGAAATGTCAAAAAGATTTTAGATGATGTCGACAATGCAAAGAAAAAGTTTCAAGATGAATTATTATCTGCCAATATTACAGAACGATATTGGAATCAAGTAAAGGCAGCACGAGAAAGTTTTAACGAGGAACTGCAGATTCTTTTTCCAAATATCAATATTCACGACAAGAAACTTTCTGTAAATGAAGAGGCATTTGATTTGTTTGTTTTGCACATGTACAACAAAGTCAACTTTCTACAGAAAGAACTCAGTAAATTAGAAGTAAGCACTCAATAATTTACTTCAGTTTTAATTAAATTAGATTTTAAAAAGTTCCATTTTCAATTTAACTAGATTTAAATTCAAGTTTAAATAAAAATGAAATATTTATATTCATTTTATATTTTTCATTTGTTTTTTATTATATTTCTCAAATATCTTTTGAAAAAATTTAATTTTATAAAAACTAATTTTAATTGTACGTTTAATCACAATAGTAAGTTACGATTATTAATGTTTATAAATTTAATAGCAAAATTTTATTCAATATTGAGAAATGTACAATAAATTCTTGATTAATATTAAAAATATCTTCAAAATTTTTTGCATTTACAGCAAATATTAATAGAATAAATTTTTTCAGACAGTTACGGAAACTAAATTGAAAGCAGCTTTGAAAGCCGGAGGAGAAAATATGGATAATGAAAAATTGGATGCTCTCATATGTGCAGAAGTTGACAAGGTGAAACGCAACATGCATGACGATTTCGACAAAAAGGTAATATATCTACTCCATCTTAAAATTACAGAATTTGTTAACTTTTTAAAAAAAAATTTATTAAAAAAATTTACACTACACGGAGTGTAGTGGGTCCACGCTTTTTCAATATGTTTTCATACCTTTGAAGCGTGACTATAGTCCATGCGAAATAAGCATGGGTAGTGTCACACTATTAAAGCTAGATTTTTCTCTCCGTGTACCATCGGAAATTATTGGTACTGCTGTTCGCGCTCGGCCCAAAAACATGACAATCTTTCAATCACGATTTTTTTGTAAAAACAAACTTCAGAAAATTAACAAATATACCACATGAAACTTGATTGATGACATCTACATAAGCTTTACATTTTTTCTGCAATTTTTAAAAAATATGCCAGAGGTTAAAAAATTGCCAACAAAATTTTTTTTTCAAATTTGTCAAGTGCTAAAATCTTCGTGTAATTTATTAAAATTTTTAATTATATATCATTTAAGGCCAAGTGGGAGAAACCCACGTGACTGATACACGAAAAAGTTGTTTCGTACTTTACGTCTCACTCTAAAATGATAAAAGATTTCAGGTTAAAATTTTCAGGGATGATAGAGGAGGGTACAATTGTGAGCGCCCTTCCCCCGATTTACTAAAATTCCACGGAAAAATAATAAATGAAGCAATAAAACGCTTTTTCTACTAGTTCATTCAGTGACCACTAGCTCGAATTGGCGCCACTTCCTGGCCTACAAATTCATTCTCGGTCGGTATTACCCACATGGCCTTAACGTAAAATTTTATAAGCTTTCATGTGGTATATTTGTTAATTTTCTGACGTTTGTTTTTACAAAAAAATCGTGATTGAAAGATTGGCATGTATTACTATAAAAATATTTTTAATGTAAAAGAGACGAGAGGGATTATAATCATAATAACGATTTTTAAAATTATCAATAAAAGATAATGAATGATAAGAGTAAAAAGAAAAAAAGAGATATAAATAGTTTTATATTAAAAGAATGAAAGGTAATGAAATAAAATATTTCTTAAATTAGAAAATAAAATTATTAAATTGAAAATAAATAAACCTAATTATTTGCAATTATTTATAAATGTAGAATTTGTTTAAATTTTTAAATATACAACAAACTATTAAAAAATTCATCATCTTTTTTGATAGTATTAACTGGGATTTAAAAAAAATCCCTCTCGCAACAGTCTGACAGTAGGAGCTTTACTACAAAGCGGTAAAATTAATCCGTTTAACAGTAAAGTTTATATCCCAAAAAAAGCAGGAATGTCTGACAATTTTCCGGCAAATATGACTAGCAAGCTGGAAGAGCTCGAGTGGTAATTCAAAAGTAACTGTGTAGTTAAATGAGTTTGACCTGGGTGAAACAAAATCTAAATGAAAGCAAAAGAAAATTAGAATAAAAAAATGATAACAAGAGATTGTTATCTAAATTCAGAATCATACGTAACACAAGTAGGTTCATATGGGGCGAAGAATAAATTTCAGATTGGAAAATTACGGCCATATGACACATAGATATTATGCATTCTTCTATACAGACACATACGGCATTTGCACACATCTATTTTCAGTGGCGCATATGTACCCAAAGAAAGAACGTAGTAAAGGTTCTTCCAAGCACCATACCCCCGCACTGACTTTTTATCTATTTCCATTTGGAGGACCGCCAATATTTCGGAAGTAGGAGGCAATATTATCTCTTTAGCCTAGCCTTGCGGTATATTCGCGAGGTGCACGATTCCATCACCCGACGAATCCTATGACTTATTTTCTATCTCTCTCTCTCCTCTTTGCCACCGGGAAAGGGCTTTTGTTAAACGACAGACAATAGCCATCGAAACATAAGATTGGACCGAGAATTGTGCTATCCTCTCTCTTTACTTCCTCATTTTGTTGTATTTCACAAAAAACAAAACTTCAATCTCATCGACAAAGATTTTGCCTTTCTTTTTTTCTTCTTTTTTTAATACGGGTAAAAATATCCTAAATGTCACTTGCTTTAAAGAAAGGATAGGTATTCATTTCGTTTAATGAAAGCATGAGTAAAAATTTTGATCTGGAAAGTAGTTGATGTAGATTGTATCATTTCCTTAAGATTTTGAATTAAATTAAATTGAATTACGTTTTTATTTAAATTCTTAAATTTTCTTATACAAATGTTAATAAAAATAAATTAAATAGTTATACATTTAATTTACTAATTAATATACCTATTCTTTTTTTTTGTAAATTAACGAAATTTTTATTATTTATTTCCACTTACTTAAATTTTTATATATATTAAAAGATTAACTTACCGTAAAGCGGGTTAATTATAATACCCACCTAGAGGGGCCATTAAACTATCACTAGTTTTTAACGAGTAAAATTTTATATTGAAATGTTTGTATTGGACACTTCAAGTAAATATTGTTGAATAGTTTTGTTCTACACAGGACATTAAATGTAATTACTTCATTCTTTGTCAAAAAGCATAAAAAAATTATAAAACTTGCCAAAGTCAAAATTTCGAAAGTGCTCAAACATTATATTAAATTTTGTCGAGTTTAATAGTGTTTCACAAAATATTTTTAAAAAATCTTCTCAATTTGTGACGCGCTCCAAAGAAAGGTACCTAAGAAGCAAAAAATTTTAGGTTATGTTAGTAATTTTTATAATGAAAATATAGAAAGAGGATCAACTATGAATACAATAATTTTTGGATAAAGTTCCGAAAACGACCCCCTCCAATTTTAATGAAACTTGTTATACTTATGTATTTTAATGCGCTGATTACGACGTATGTCGTAAATTAGGTCAATGTGCACATTGACCAGGCTGTTTGGTAAAAGTGAATAATCCCATATTCAATTAATACAAAACCGATTTGGCAAATGTGTACATTTACCAATTATGTACTTTTACTCCAATGTGTTCCCCCCAAAAAAGCTATTTTTAAAATGCCGCAAAACCCGCCTCCCCTCGTTTGACAATACAAATGAATATTTTGAGAACTAACGAATTAGAAATTGTCAAGAAAATTGTAATTGGTTAATTATTTTAAAAACCTTTCGCTAAAATATTTAAGCCGAATTTTTTTTCAGTCTGTGACAGTAAAAATACCATCTTACAAAGAAGACAACATTTTTTAATTTTACGATAATGATTTATGGGGTTTTTTAATTATATATCTCTATTTCAAGTGAAATATAACCTTCATTTTTTAAAAAAAATATGATTTCTATAAGATAATATAATATATAATAAAAAAATGGTGAAGAGCGTGTAGAAGAATTTATCGTAGATCAGTAATCAAAAATAAAAAAGAAAGAAAGAAAGAAGATTTATTTTTTCGGGAATAAATCTAGGACACTGTATTATTATACTATTTTCGAGGTTTATTCAGAAGAAACTTTCTTACTTTTGACACTTTGCTCAAAATATTGGCTCGTGTCTAACAATGAGATATCTTGGAAGCGTTGTTGAGGGCAACTTTCAGCAATATGCAAATACTTGGCTTTGCTGATTCCGTATTTCGGTGTCTGACTGCACTTTCAAACACACGCGGTTCAATCTGGATCTGTATTTGAAGTGCATAAGTAATTCGGTAAACTGGAACTATCGTACATTCATCCGAATATAATTTTTTAGTTCAAGAAACACAAAATTACGCGCGAAATACTCATTAATTGTATAAAGCAAAAGCGTAGGTAGGCATTAACTGTTTTCTTTGTTGCAAAGTGTTTCGCTTCTGAAATTCATAAGTGAAAAACGGAATTTTTAAATCAAAGTTAATCAAAGGCCAATTTTGCTTCTAATGAATTGATCCCGAAAATTCGAGTCTGCTATTAATAAATCAAACATAAGTATAATACGATTCTGTTAAATTGAACATAGAATTCGACTCTAAATGTCTACATTGATCGGAATTGAGAATTTACGAACTCGGGAAATCCGCAGCTTTACACTGTTATGTTTAAGAATTGCTTTTTAACATTTTTATTTGCACATTATTCACTGACGGAAAAATCTAAAACTCCCATAAGTTCTTTCACGTGTGGAAGAGATCATGTCAGCCGTATATTCGATTTTATGACTGGAACATCCGTCGATAGGAGAAATGTTGCCCCCCTTCTCCCCCGAATATATATCGACTAACCACTGTGCGTCAAGTTTATTTCCGTGAAACATAAATCTTTGCTTTAACGTATTAACCCTTAAATTCACAAAATTAGGTCAAAATTTTCAGGCTTCTTTTTAAACTAGTCATAAAAATGATTTACTGATCATAGAATGCAATTTCAGTAATAGTCATATTTAAATTTAAAATCTTTTATTCAATTTTATTACTCTTTTAGATATTCTTTGCAATGCTTTAATTAATTTTTCAAAAAATTGTTTAATTTTCAGTTACTTCGGAAAGATTAAAAAGGTTTTTTTTATTTGTTCTTCTTGTTGTCAATTAAAAAAATGAAAAATTAGATTCATCTGGACAGTGAAAAATTGTGTTCGTGACGAACGTCTAAGATCATTTGCATCTTATCGGCACGAGTCAATTACTTAGCTCGACGTATGTAGTATATTTTGAAAGAAAATACTTCCTATCTAAAAGAAAAACAGGAAAAAGGCACGCGAGAGTGGTGAAACACGGTTCGTAAAGCTCTTTCCTGTAGTTCCAAAGACGAATCGAAAGATGCGTGATTCGAATGGAAATTCTCTGATTTCCCGTTCCAGAAATGTCGAAGTATACTCGATACTCGATTCGTTTACTTTTACCCTTCAGGGCTAAAGATTCGTCTTCTTGCAGTGTCTATACGTGTCTGTAAATCCACAACTGCATAACGGTATATTCAAGGAAAAGTCAAATTTTTGTGCATTATTCAGTCCACTAGTCACGTCGATAAAGACGTCCTCAAAGGCGTTTTGAATTATTTATATATCAACAGAAAATATTTTCGTGCACTTTATTTAACTTTTAAATTATTCAAGCTTCATTTTTAAAATATCGTCTCCCACATAACTTGCAATATAATCCTTTTATTATTGATATTAATTCCTTAAAAATTGAAACTTTATGTCATTGATTTTTTTAATCAATTTTTTTGTCATTATTAAATTTTGTTTTAATTTTCCATAATTGAAACTTGGAATTCTAAAAACGATTTAATTCTCACAAAGAAAACTCAACGACGTTTTATTAGAATATGTCACAACGTTGCAGATTTTATGGGGCTTTATTTAATCTCCTTTCCATGACGTATAGCCATCGTTTTGCGTCCGGCGAGGGAAACGTGCACGTTTTTTGATTTTACAATACGGATTATAGGCTATTGCTCTGACAGGAACTATTCCCAAACTATATTTGACTATCAGGAAATAGAAAAAAAAGAGTTTCTTTTTATAACTCTGTCCAAAAGCTTTTCATATAAAACAGAAACATTATTTTCATTACTCGAGCAGTTATTGCTATTTTATTTATTCTGCTTCAGTCTCCTTGACAATATGAAACCGCAAACAAGTTGACCTCGGCGCAATTGAAACATTTTGGAATCAAAGATTACCGATTCAATTGAATATATATTTGATAAACAATGCCCGGTAGAAATTTTTTGTTGAAATTTTAGTATTCTCGAAAATGTTGTCAAGTATCTTTGGTTTCATTAATTATTGTTTTTTTTATTTTAAATATATATTTTCTTGAGTATTCACTGCACAGACGAGCTGAAACAACAATCCCAAAAAAATCCTAATTTAAAAAAACTGTTTTTAACTATTTAGTGTTGTTGTGGACATCCTTCTAAAGGTTTCCTGTAAGTTGGACGATGAGAAAAGAATTACATATTCTACGTAATTTATGTAGACAACTCACAACTTCAAGTTACGAGCAACGGAAGGCAAAGTACTGTCTTAAATCAACAAATGGCATTTGAGGCTATTTGCTATTTGACTTATGTTTATTGATACTATTTAAACAATGTCTTTTAAAAATAAATATAGTGTTCTAAAGCAAACAGATACAGAAATTTCGTGGCTCGAAATAAAAAATCGGAATGTTTAATAAATCATATACACACTATAAAACTGAAATATTCGCGAGATTCCTTTTCTATTAATTATTATAATTGTTGGTCATGTCTCAAGTCATTTAAGAAGAAGGAGAAATACGAAATATTTTCGTACACTTAATTCAAAATTATTCTGCTTAAAGTACTGGAAGTTTTTCAGTTTACAAAAAAGATCGCCAAGGAATCTTGAATATCCACTACTCCTTAATTAATTCTGTAAAATATAGAAAAATATTTTCTCCCTAGTAGTAGAAAATGCAAGTTAATAATTCAGTCTCTGGAGTTTGGCTGATAAATGGCAAGGTGTTGTAATTATTGACACGGCTCTGAGCACATAGTGGTAAGATGCGTCATAGGCTTAAACCAATTAGATAGATTCTGAATGGAACTTGAACAGAAGTGATTGTTGGAGATTGGCACACAAAATACATCAGCTTGTGGCTTGCAGGGACTTGTGAAGCCCTGCGTCTAGGTCACTAGCCAATGAGGGCAGTTTCTGGTCGAGCCTTAAGTGCGGGTTTAGTTAATCAAAGTTTAATTACGATCAACGTCTTCTGGAGCGTCCACTTTCCCAATTCTGTTATGTGTTACCGAACTTTGATACAATTACACTCCATAAATGAGAAATGGATCTTGAGCGTGTATGCGATTCTGTAAACGTGGAATGTCTTGAATGTTAATTATCTTTACTCCAATTCAATTCACCTGGAATGTCTTTCGTACTCTGTCTTCACCGAGAGTACTAGACAATGACAAAGTGATGGCTCTTGTTTGTTTGACACATTAGAGATGGGCTAAGGTTTCCCGCTTGCTAAACTAATCTTCCATTTGGGCTACTTTCAAAAATTGTAAAATAAAATCAATTTTTGAATTTATTCAGCAAGAAAGTAGAATCAATTATACATAATATTTCACTTACTGAAAGGATAATATATGATTCATAAAATTGTGTTCTAGTTGCTGGAAGAGAGAAAGCAGTTTGAAGATGTAATGCTGAAGGAGTTGAAAATTCAGAAAACGCTTTTCGATGACAGCTTGAAAGAACAATTGGTATTGAAGGAGACAGAGAATCAAAGGGCAATTAAACGAGCACTAAGTGAGCAGACCGAAAATGCATCGTTGGAAAATAAAACTCAAATTGCAGCACTCATCGGAAGGTTAAAAGGTGTAGAAGGTGCCCTCAAAGGTAAGAGAGAACTTAAACTAATTTTTGTTTAATTTAAAATTTATCCGTTCATTAGATTCGCAAACGGCTAATGAAATGAAATTTTACCGGGCATCAATTTCATTTCTCATTGAAAATTACATTACATTTCATTTTGAGTCAGTATTTGAAGTCAATGAAAGCCAGAGTTATCGGCCGGCAATAATGTTTAATTAAAAGCGATCGCGCAATGCCGGATGTGCTTCATTTTACGAAATGCAAGCAGTGTTCCTAAAAAGCGCGCATAACCCCAAAGAATGTGAAAGAAGGAAAACTTAATTGCTTTCCACTAACCTAGATTTTTCTTAAAGTAACTAACGTTGATTTTTTTTACTCGACAAGAAATATCGATGAGTTTGAAAAAGTTAGATAAAGTTCCTTTCCAGAAAGAATAACGTCGTACTTTCAACGAATTCACAAAGTTTTATTTTTCATGTAAAATTATTTTATTCTAAATATTTCATTTAATGAAACATTTTTATTTAATTACCTCTCGATTTTTTAATATCTGTAATATATTTTTCTTTTCCGTGTCTTTTCAATTAAAATCTAATTAACAAATGTCTTTGGAAATATTGAAACAGGAAAGTTACGGAAATAAATTTAAAAAAAAACTCTGTTCTTAAAAGATCTCTTCTATACTTTCACGCTGAAATTAAGAGATCCTTGAAAAAAAGCCGGACGTATCCTGGTGTTTCTGAAGCGGAAGATCAAAGAGTGCAAGTACTTTAGCTATTTACTTTCAACTCTCGTACTTTATTATCTTTAGGTTTTATGGTTATTACACATCTTTTCATTGTCAGTATAAACAAAGTTTAAGATGTCGATTTACATTTAGAGAAAGACAATTTAAAATTATATCATTTGCCTCGAAGCCGTATAAGTATAGAATTTAATTCGTGTCCTTGAGATACAAAATAATATAAAATCCTCTCAAGATCCACAGATAGAAACGTTAGCTTTTTTCCCCTTGAAAACTTTTATATTTTTTACAGAGCAAATTATTACTGTATTTTCTATATCGTCCGTCGATTTCTTTTAACTCTCGGTATAACTTTTTATTAAAGTTCCATTTGTGTCTTTGCATTAACAATTGAAATGACTGGATAAAGAAGCTAGGAAACGAAATTAGAAATGGAAATATTTATAAAAAAGTCAGTGAAAGTTTAATTTTTTGAAACTTTTTCGTTTTTCTGAGAAACAAAGCTGATTATTTTTAGAATTAAATTAAATATTGTCGTATACTATATAATGTGATATTTACCCAGAGGTAATTGAGAATACTTTCTATTAAGGAAAAATCGGACATTCAAAACAAAAGTTAATCCAAATGTATATAGGGTCATTTGGGGTAAATGTAAACGGAATATCTATTTTTCACCAAAAACATTATTTTTTTTTGTTAAAAGGTAAAACGGACGGATTTCTTTTGCATGAACTTGTTACTTTACTTCCCTAGAAAAATTTTATGAGGTGAAAAAATTATTGATGCAACTGAATCGCCTAAAACTGACTGTTTACATTTACCCCGAGATTTTGAAATTTTCCTAAAATTCGGGGTAAATGTAAACACCACTGTAGTTAAGCGAGGTTTAAGAAACAAGCTATTTCAAGTATATTACTGTTTTCAGGGATGGAAAAACTGAAAAAAAATTCTTCGTAGATGTATAGTAAATCAACCAGTTGACTGATAATGTATCATATAAAATAAACAATCAACCATTACAAAATTAGTAATATAAAAACTTGAATAACTTCAACAAATTTTAATAGATTTTCATTCAACATGGTAAAAAGAAGTTTTTAAGGTTGCTGAATAAGAATCTAAAATCGAATTTTTTAATTTCAAAATGGCGGATCCAATATGGCGGACAAACATAAAATATTGTTAAAAATTGATCAAATTTACTTGAATCTGGCTACTCGGGGGTTTTTGAGGTAATTTTACATTGCCAAAGTAATGAAATCGTGAAATACCCAGATAGTACAACAATTTTCAGCAAGTTTTCTGCAAGTTTGCAACAAATTTGTAGCAAATAGCAAAATGTCGTCAGGTGGCAAGTTTGCGCTGCAAACTTGCTGAAGTTTTTCAGATGAAATTTGCAGAAAATTTTTACAGCAAACTTGCATAATACTTTCAGCAAACTTTCCAAATTTACATGGTGAAGTTAAAATTAATTTCATGCGCTGTAGTTTTCTAAGGCAGCTAGGGCTGCGCACTATTTTTTAGCCTCCTTTCCAAGAAAAAAGACTTGCCTGCTCTGATGTACATATATTTTCAAAGGAAGAAATTTTTGAAAATTTTTTGCAAAGTTTGCTGAAAGTATTATGCAAGTTTGCTGTAAAAATTTTCTGCAAACTTCATCTGAAAAACTTCAGCAAGTTTGCGCTGCAAACTTGCCACCTGACGACATTTTGCTATTTGCTACAAATTTGCGAAGTTTGAAGTGCAAACTTGCAAAAAACTTGCTGAAAATTGTTGTGCTATCTGGGTAGAAGCAAATTTATTCAATTATTTTCTTTTAAAATGTAGTTAAAGGTCTGCTTACATTTACCCCGAGTTTTCGAATTCTCGGGGTAAATGTAAACACTTAATTATTTATTAACTAAATTGAA
This sequence comes from Leptopilina clavipes, assembly GCA_001855655.1. Lineage (NCBI taxonomy): Eukaryota > Metazoa > Arthropoda > Insecta > Hymenoptera > Figitidae > Leptopilina > Leptopilina clavipes. The sequence continues at coordinate 2,314 of JUFY01020367.1, read as the reverse complement.
GAAAATCAAAGTAAATTTTTGTTAAGGCATTAATAAGAAAGAATTACAAATTTTAGTTTGATTTTTTAATTTATTTTTATGCAAATGCGAGACAAAATACTGAAACAGTAAAACTTTGTTTTTCAATCTTTTTTGCATTAAAAGATAACTTACACTATAGCATTGACAATTGTCAAAATAAAATATTGGCAATACTCAGAACATCTTGTAGGTGAGCTGAGGTAAAAATATTGACGTCGTACTTATTTTTAAATTTGTAAATTTAGCTGAAACATCCGCTGTTTACATTTACCCCAAATGACCCTAATTTCCCAAAAGATGTTTAATTTGAAATATTTTAAATTTTAAGTAAAAAAATATGAAGGCTTAGAAAAGTTTTGTTTTTAATATTATATATTTAAGGAAATATATAAAAAATTTTAAAATGAAAAATTCAACTACCATATGAGACGCAACATGGAAAGCGCGAACGTCGTTTGCATACGTGCTGTTTTGATCGTCAGACTACTAAATTGTAAAGAAGACGCAAAGAAAATATCATTCTTATTCTTACGAATATAGAAAAAAGAACTTTTTACATTCACTTTTTCTTAACCTAACTTTCTTGTATAGCATACATTTTGAGTCCAGTTTTTTACTATGTTGACTATTTTCAAACAGTTTACAAAGTAATATAGAGAAAATATTTATATTTTGAAAACTGAAAGTTTGAAAAAACGACTGTTTACAGTGTTTTTGTTTTATATTTTTTAAATATTAAAAATGTTTCTCTTTAATTTAGTAGAGCTCTTTATAGCGCATCTTTTAACATATGCTTTAATTCTATTTTTATAGTTAAAAAACTTTTTAAACAAATAAAATGATTCCTATGAGGAAGTACTGTGTTCATGAAATTAACCCGAAAATGTTGCGCTAAAATCTCTTTATTAAACATTATTTTTTTGTAACAATTTTATAAATAAAATACTAAATGAACAAAGAAAGACATAAAATTTTCATATTTTTTCTGTTTACTCGATTGGTTCTAAATTTCCAATGCTGACGATTGGCTAAATACCCAGTATAAAGAGGTTGATTGAAAGGCATTGATGCGACTCAGTTAATTTTAATTCCGTTTTTGAAATTGTCAACTGAATGCCAATGAATGACGAAAAATGTATTACAAGGCATCGTAACGTTCATTTTATGAAATAGCATTAATGAAAAATATGGTAAGAAGTTATTGATTAAGCGGCATTGAAGTACTTAATGCATTTCAATTCTGCATCTGGAAGAAGCAATTTAATGCGTTTTAATGATAAAAAGGGAAATAAATGGCATTCGTATTATAAAATTTTTAAAAAAGGAGGCGACTATAGGAGCTGTATTAAATAGTCATCACAAAATAACAATGAAATTAGATTCTGAACAATTTATTTTTTAATTTACATATTCTTCCGTAATGAAAGAATGTAGATATCTAAAATAGATTAAGAATCTTTAATTCTATTACTTTTCTTTGAAAAAACATATTATTTACAAAGTATAAATTATTTAATTAAAAAAATTAATCATTGTTAAACAATTAGAAGATAAAAACAAGAAACAAGTGCGATTCTATTTTTGATTTGCCTATATACAAATATATGTATTTAGTTACAATAGCTAAACCTCTTTAAATGATGATTAATTGATTTAACCCTCGCTTACCACACATGGGTCTTTAAGACCCATAGACCTTTTTTGTGGTTAAATTTGAAGTACCTAAATGCATTAGGAATGGGTTCTTAGCAACATTTGCTTACAGTTGGAGAGTTTAACTACCCTTCAGGCTGTTCAACATGACGCTGGGACCATTGCCTATTTTTAATACCGGTTGTAAAAAGAGTGTCAAAATAAGTGTGGTAAGCAAGGGTTAAGTCATTTCTTAATTAATTTTTTTCTTTCTTTCTTTCTTCCATGATTAATTTCTTCTTGTTACGGTCGCGTCCTCCATGACAAGTAGCAATATGTATAGTTAAAAAAAAGTAGTTGAAAGTTCCATACTCAGAAGCATTTTTACTAAACTTCCACAGTTAGTAGAACTAAAATTAAGTAGTTGATTTTATCTAGTTAAAATTACCAGGGTGGCCACTTGACCGGGAAAAACCCGGAATTGAAAAATTGACTGGTTTAACCGGGAAATTAACAGGGAAACTTGTTACTAAACCGGGAATTTCTCCGCTGCTTGCTTTATTTTTGATATTTAATGATATTTTTTAATTTGATATTTTTGAATATTTAAGACTATTGTTAAATAATTTTAATCATTATAAATTATTGTTAAAGTCAAAAA
>JUFY01020366.1:3429-16741 GCA_001855655.1 Leptopilina clavipes | reverse complement strand
CTGTCGTACCCCCACAACATCTAAACTTGCAGGAACATTGACAATATTGCCTCAATGTTGACAATATTGAGGCAATATTGTCATAATGCATAATGCACTCAGAAATTTCAAGGAAAACTTATCAATTGGCGAAGCATTGCCACACATGGATTGGAGTGAGAATTGGTCAACTAAATACGCCGAAGAAGTCCAAAGTCATTATTTTGTTGGATCTCGAAAGCAAATCTCGCTTCACACTGTCGTACCCCCATAACATCTAAACTTGCAGGAACATTGACAATATTGCCTCAATGTTGACAATATTGAGGCAATATTGTCAATGTTCCTGCAAGTTTAGATGTTATGGGGGTAGTTTACTATAGAAAGGAAAATAGGCATCAACTTTTAAGATATTGTAGCCTGTCGGAGAGAATCTGTTTTATCGGTAGTCCTAACCATACGCTCATTTTAGCTGCCCTTGCTAATATATGTGACGCTCCATGGTGAAAGGGACCTAACGCGACAAATACATAACGCTCATTTCTCTGTGAAAATGTAAGGAAAAATAAGCCTAACGTATTTGTCGCGTTAGGTCCCTTTCACCGTGGAGCGTCACATATGTGTTTTATCATTATACCAAGTTTTTTAAATCTACATCATAGTGTGAATTAAATATATAACTTTATAGTAGAGATAAACAATTGTGAATAGCTGAAAAATAGTTCTTTGTGCACTTTTTTGATCCTTTTATTAACAATTGTCACTCGTGCCATGGCTGTGTGTCCGGAATGTGACTTAGTGATTAGTAGAGGTGATAAAGATATAATTGCTTGCGAAAAATGTGGCCAATTGGTGCATTATAATTGTTCAATTGCTTAAACATCCCGAAAAGAACAGGAAAAGTTAAAAAAAGGTCCAATTGACGTGTTTATCTGTAGTAAATGCAAAAATATCAAAAACAATGCCACCTATAGCTCAAACAGTGAACTGTCTAAACTTCGTGATGGTAACAGCACGATAACAACGAATACTTCGACACTTTCTCCTGCTATCAGTGAAGCAATTCAGGTTACGATCGGAAAGGAGCAAGAAAGTATACTTCCAAATTTTTAAAAACAATTCACAAATATTCTTCATAAATTTGAAGATAAACAAAATGATTTAGTAACAAACTAGATAACATCGTGCAAAGCATGAAAGCAGACATTTTAGATAATTCCAATGAAATTAATCACTTGGAAATAGACTCAACTGAGCAAAGAAGAGAAATGCTAGAGGAGAAAAGAAAAGTGGAAGAATTGGAAGCAAAAGTTGAATTACTCGAACGTAACATAAATGTACAGGAACAATTGTCTTTACAAACCTTTTTAGAAATATATGGTTTGCCTTACCAAGTCAATGAGAACTTAACATCTTTATTTTGCGAAATCGCTAAAGCCCTGGAAGTACCGGTAAACGAACAAGACATTTCTAATATGGGGCAAAATTCCTCTAAAAACACCCTGCGCGCTTCGATTGCATGTAAAATGGGAGCGACAGGTGATATTATATTTTTTCTTTAAAACCTTTTGCGGTTTCACTCTGATTTTCACATTACTTATAGGAAAATAGCTACGCTTTCCATTGGGATAGGTTAGAAAAAGAAAAAAAGAACCGTTTTTGAGATATATTAAAATTAAGAATTTGACCTTGATTTTCAGGGTCAAATTGAAAGAAAAAAATATTTATGTCATTACCAGCTTTTAGGTTGTAAAAAAACCTTTCAAAATCATTGTTCACATTTTTAATTTTATTAATTTTACTTATCAATATATTATATCAAAAAAAAGACATTTTCAAAAAAGTGAAAATTTTGAAACTCCGTAACTCAAAAAATATTTTATCAAATTCAACAATAATTGGTATTTACGCTTCCACCAAAAATAGTAATATTTTGGCAAGGTTTCGAGAAAATTCATTTTTTGACCTGGACAGTTAAGAAATTTTGCCTCATATATATCGTGTTCATCGAGATACTAATGAAACAGATCAACAACATCTACCGTTAATTAGAGTTAATCTTTCTAGACAGAATTTAAGAAATAAAATCCTTGAAAAATGGAAAAGTATGTCTAATCATTAAATATCTGCCATGTAAATGCCTAATCTCTATGTGCCCATTTTCTTGAATTTAAAGAATTTTTCGAAAAAGAAATATATCATATTATTGCAGTTTTTGAAACATGGTTAACCCCAAATGATAATTATAACTTTGTAAACCTCAATAACTATATTTTATTTCGTAATGACAGAATAACACGTAGGGGGGGGAGTATGTTTCTATTTACATAAGAGTCTCGATTCCAGTATGGTGTCTATGAGTAGTGAGGGACAGTTTCCAGCAGCGGAATTTTTATTTTTTAAGATTAAAAATAGAAATGACAGCTTATTGCTAGGGGTTGTATACAAGCCACCTAATGCTTTTTTTGCGTAGGATGTGAAAACGTGCTATCACGTACCTTGCAGCTCGTACCGCAAAGTTATGTAGGGATGACTTCGACCCACTAAAAACACATCCTCTTCTTGGACCTTTATTTCACTCTCGGAACCGTCTTTCGACTTTTGCCTTCGAGGGTGAGGACCCACTACATCACCTAAGCGACCTTATCCTTAACTACGGGCACTACGATTCCTGCGGCCATCGAGTTCTTTGACCTTCATTCTCCTATGAATTCATTTCTCCTCTGAATTCGTCATTAACATGACCATGTTCTCCGGCGTAACATTGCTGTTTACACCTTGAACATGACTCCACCTGGGCTGCGCAGTAGTCACACACCCCATTTTCTTTCTTCTTATAGCGCTCCAGGTATGAGTTGAAACACCCATGGCCTGTGAGCGCTTGTGTTACGTAGTATGAGACCACGCCGTGATTCCGGCCAATCCAGGTGACGAGATGAGGTATCAGCCGATGAGTCCATCGGCCTGTTTCCTCCCCGTTCCATCTTGCTTGCCATCTGTCGATGAGCCTGTTCCTTGCTTCCTTACGGATGTGATCCTTGCAGCGTCTATAATCCCCCGGATCATCCGAAGGGATGCGCTCTTTATTGAGCTGAAAGATCTTCTGCCTTTCTTTCGCCAAAAGGTCTGCTGGCGGGACGCTAGCAAGGACCTGAGCAGCACTCGTTGATACTGTCCTATAGGCAGATACTGTCCTATAGGCAGAGATAATACGTAAAGTAATGCATCTCTGTGCGGACAGCAACTTTCGACAGATAGCTTGGTTTTCCAGAGAGGAAGCCCAAATCGCAGCTCCGTAGAGCAGCTTGGAATGAGCAACACTCGCTAACAGTCTCCTCTTTACTTCGCCCGGACCTCCAATGTTGGGCATTAGCCGAGCCAGTTTCCCTTCGCACTCCAATGCCCCATTACTGCGCTTTTGGGTAGATCCATTCGCAAGAACTCATCATCTGATACGTTCCATACGAATGGTCCCACCCTTGAACCTTGAGGGGCTCCACGTTGCATCTTTTCTTTGAGAGTGCAGGTGTCTCCCTCATATTTTACCCACCGGTCACTTAGATAATTGTCCATCATTCGCAACAGGTAGGCACTCACTCCTTTTTTTCTCATAAGCCACCTAATGCTACTTTTGGCAATGATTTAGAATCTCAAATTGCTTAGATAATGCCGCTATTTAATCACAATATTATTATGGGTGACTTTAATTGTAACTTTAATACTACTTCTCCGATGACAAATTATGTAAATTCAATGTTTTTTCGCTGGGCATGTCAATGGTCCCCCACGAGTCTACACACCATTTGAGCAATTCAAGTACCAGAATTGATGCTATTTTTGTGAGTAGTTTGAGCAGAGTTGTTTCGTATGGACAAAATCCAGTTTCTTTTCTGTCAAGTCATGATCTTATTAATATTAAACTTGAATTAGATGAATTTCGGTCTAATTTTACAAGAAATCCTACATTTGTTAGAAATCTTCATAACATATCTAAAACTGAATTTATCTTATATTTATCGGGACACGATTGGGCAAGAATATATTTCGAGACTGATATTAATATTAAAGTATATCTGCTCATATCATATCTGACTTTAACTTTTGATACTTTTGCACCCCTTTATTTATCAAAACCTAAGAAGAGATTTGCACCTTGGATGACTGATGAATTAAGGAGCCTCATTAAAGAACGAAATAAACTCAGAAGAATTGCTAAAAGGAATAAAAATTCAAATGACTTAGACAAATTTAAAAAGATTCGTAATTTGGTTCAAACACGGATTCGAGATTCTTATAATAAATATAATTTCAATGCAATTAAAAATAAGGGAAAAACTGAAGATGTATGGCATGTTTTAAAAAAACTTAATCTTATTCTTAATAAGAAGAAATTAGTAGAACATAGTTTTCCAGCTAACGATTTTTTAAAAAATTTTTCGTATGATCCGCTTCCCATACCTTCCTCTGTTCTTACACATACATTAGATGGTAACAATTCCTTCTATGAAACCAAGTTCTTTTTTGAGGACATCTCACCAGAAACACTGATAAAAAGTCTTGCCCGAATTAAAACCAATGCCATGGGACCAGACTATATTTCCATAAAAATGATCAGATTATCACTTCCAATTATATTTCCAGTCATTCTACATATTTATAACTATTCCTTGCGAACAAGAACCTTTCCAGAGGTATGGAAAATGAGCACTGTTCGTCCCATTCCAAAAGTAACAAATACCAAAAACTTAACTGATTACAGACCTATTTCAATTGAATGTTACTTATGCAAACCATTAGAACAAATAGCATGTAACCAACTCACAACATATTTATCTAACAATGAATTATTGGAATCGTTACAATCCGGTTTTCGTGCTAAAAACAGTACTTGCACAGCATCTCTAAAATTTACAAAAGACATAAAAATGGCAATAGATAAAAAATACATAACAATTGTAATTTTCTTTGATTTCTCAAAAGCTTTTCCCTCCGTGAATCACGTATTGCTAAATCGGAAACTTCGTTCTTTTAAACTATCAGAAGCGGCTTGTGATTGGTGTGAGTCTTATCTTAGTTCGAGATTTCAAAGGGTGGTCGATGAGAGTGGTAACATTTCTGATTGGGATCGAGTAAGGTGTGGTGTCCCTCAAGGCTCTGCACTTTCTTCCTTATTATTTAATGTATTCATTTCGGATCTCGGAGAAGATCTTAAGTACTGTCAATACCATAAATATGCTGATGATTTTAAACTTTATTTATCTGGACCGCTGTCATCGATTATCCAACTCCTTGAGATGATACAGGATGACATAAATCGCGTTGTAGATTGGGCAAGTAAAAAAGGATTATCTTTGAACTCTGATAAGACTCAGGCAATTGTTATTTCAAGATCAAATAGTCTTTCTAATGAATATTCATCAACTTTGCCTCCACTTAATGTGGGTGGTATACCAGTAAAGTTTAGTGAAAAAGTGAAAGACCTTGGTTTAACATTGGATTGTACCTTGTCTTGGAAAGACCATATATATGGAATTTCACGCAAAACCTACATGGTACTTTAACAGTTGAACAGAAATAAGGATTAACTTCCAACTGCTACACGAACCTTGCTTGTTAGAACCCTAATATTGACATTTTTTGATTACTGTTGTATAGTTTATGATGACATAACTGATGAATTAAATTCCAAATTAGAGAGATCTTTAAACGCATGCATTCGATTTATTTATAATTTACCCAAAATAGAACATATAACTCAATATAGGATTAATGCAGAATTGTTAAATGTGGCAACGCGAAGGTCATTTTTTATGGGAAACTTGAGGTACTGACTTTTTAAAAACAAGATTCCACTATATCTACTCAACTTTTTTGAACTTTAGGAACATGGTGAAACAATGCACAACAGGCTTCGAGAAGAAAAATCTATTTTGAAAATTCCTCAACATAGAACTAGTAAAATGCAAAAATCGCTTATTGTAAGAGGAGCGAGATTGTGGAATAAATTACCAAATACAATTAGAGAAGCTTCAAATCAATTGCAGTTTAAGAAATCTTTTTTTCATTTTCTATTCACTTTCTATTTCTTTCTTTTTTTCTTAGCAAATTTGTTATGCACTTACTTAGGTATTATTGTTAATTGTTTATTATTTGTTTTTTGATTCATATGTTTATTATTTGTATGTATTGAGTACTATCGATAAAAACAAGAATTAATTCTATGTAACTGTTCCTTGGAAAGCTATACAGACCTAGGAACTTATTCTAATTAAATAAATAAATAAATAGTGTTGTAGGAATCAGGACTCACCTTACTCCAGTACTCGATGATGTAAAAATAAGACCATGTTTTACTTTTTGGGTCGAAAACTTTAATACATTTATCCGACAATTAAAAATTATTCGTGGAATTACCATGAATCTGGTCACGGGAGAGGAGCTACTGATGGAATAGGAGCTACTTGTAAGTAAACAGCAGATCGTGTTGTCGCCGAAGGAAAGGACATAGCTGATTTTGAAACTTTAATAAAAGAATTGCAATCTAATTGTCGAAAAGTTACTATCTTTCCAATAAAGGAAGCTCAGTTTGATTTCTTCTTGGCCGAGGTACAAAAATGTGAAGCGACAGCATTTGTTGGAAATGTAACCCAATCTATTTTAAGTTTGCAGAACCTTAGCTGTTTTCCGTGCAGTTTACGATGTAGGGTAGTACCGACAGAAGTAGGCCACACTTTGATTTTTATGCTGTACAATGTTTAAAAATTAATATTTTTGAACTAAATTTGCGTCTCTATGCAGAGAAAGGGGTTTCCTAACTTCGGAAAACACAAATTTAAACATTATCAATTTTAACATATTGTTTTACATAATCACGTAAAAAATGAAAAATTTGTGATTTCGCGATTTTGCAGACTGAAGTGGGCCACCCAAGTTTTTTATCTAAACAATTAAAAGGATTAACGATTATAATTGTTTATGTTAAGTGATTAATTTTTACAATAAATTGTATTATAAAAACAAATTTTATTGCCTTAAAAATACACAAAAAAGGAAAAAATTTAATGATGAAAAAAATTTTAAGAAAAGGTCAAAAAGATTCATTATGGGTTTATAGCCAGTCAGTTTCTCTTTTTTTTTTTTGGTGACATGCTCGCTAAATCATTTAAATTAATTTATAGAACTACTTTATTAATTTATACAAAAACACTAAATATAAAAGAACGTCAATGCAGTGGCCCACTTCTGTCCACAAGCACAATTTGACGCAAAATAACGTGACAAGAACATCACACGAGAGTATGCTAAAATCTCTTTGAATTTTTGAAGGTTAGGTCTAATACTAAAATATAGGCTACTTACCCGATTGAATTCGAAAATTAACTTATATAAATAACTTTAGCTTTTACAACGGGAAAAAAGTTTTAGTACTAGTTGCTAGAGAACACAAATGTACGTCTGCACACTTTATTTACCTGGTGAAAACCGAGCTCCTGTTGATAACAAAAAAAAAAATTCGTTTGACAGATATGTCAATTGTAAAAACAAAAATTCTGGGTGGCCCACTTCTGTCCATGCTTAAAAAAATTGTTCAAAAAAATGTTTGAAAGTTTTGTCTATATAGTTATTTTTCACACTGTAAAAATCGAAATAAGTTGCATTATATACTAAAAATGTGGTATTTTGTTGCAATATTTGGAAGAAAAGTCGAAAAAGTCATAATATCCAAGGGCTGCGCATTGGGAGGTAAAATAGCTCACAGCATAAAGGTATATAAATTTTTGCATGCAATAAATACCTATTAATTTTTTTACGTAATATTATCAAAGAGGAAGAGTCAGAGATTATATATTGTTGGAAATAAATAAATAATTTTTTTTCATTTTTATCTTACAGAAATAATCATTTTCTCCAGTTTATGTAAATTGTGTTTTAAAATATACATGTAAGTTTCCCTTAATATTATTACAGTTAATATTAACGTTAATATTTTCCCCCCGTAATTGAACCTGAAGGTTACGGTATGACATTACCAAATAACGAAAACTTTTAATGTCACCGTAACATTACCATACATAGTAATACTGCATATCCATTTTTACTTTTTTGTATTTTGTAATAAGTCGTTCTCTTTACTTTCTTTCGAAATCATAACACATTAAATGTATTTTGATTTTATTGAAATACATTTGCTAACTTTGATTAATTAATCAATTTATTAATACATAATAATAATTAATTAATTAAATAAAATGAAATCTAAAGGAAATTTACTAATTATTATTATTTTATTAACTGTTAATAATTGACTACACTGAATATCAAATGCGAATTTCATTTTCAAATATAAAATAATGAAAAATAACTATTTAAAATTAAAATGTAAAATTTTTTTAAAAAATTTGAAATAGAGAATAAAGAAGGACATTAATTATTTATCTATTTGAAATGATTTAAATATTTGAAAACTAGTTCGAATGAAACGAATAACTAAATGAAAGAAAATTGCAAAAAATTGCGAATAAAAAAGAAAACAACGAGAATAATAATGTAAATTGTGTACCTTCATGTCGGTGATAATCTCATTAAAGAGTCTCCCCAGAACACTGCACTCTTTGTCAATGTTTATATCCATTTTGAATTGCTTCTCGTTCGTTAGGAAACACTTATTTTCGTATCTTCAGTAAATAGAATCAGTCTTATGTGTAGCGATTAATTTCCTTTTGCATTTGCGTGCACGTTATTGAACATAATACGTATTTGTAACTTATTGAAAGGATAATCTTTTGTTCAAGCATATTATAAAAATATTTTCGTTGCTTACAATTATCACGTTTATAATTATTTCTAAGTGATATTTTAGGATTTTCTCATAATTTAAAAATATATCATTAAAATTTTTCACAACTAAACTATATATGAATTAGTGAGATTCGTTTTTCTGCTTTAAATAAACAATTAACAAGCAATCATCTTTAATCACGATTAATATCAATTCATTAAATAGAAGAAGAATAATTCCATGAAGATTTCAAGTGAAAATAATAATGTAAGAAGCTTTTAAGTCACGTGCAAACATTTTGTTGATTCTTTGACTGACACTTCCTCCATTGATTTCACTCTCACACATAGTCAACTTCTAAAGTCGACTGCCAGTTTCCATTAAAGGCCGTTTCTACAATTGCACGGATTGCAGTTCAAAAGGAGAACATTATAAGAGCGAAGGCGACAGAGGTATTCTTCTACCTGTTCTTGATTTCTGTAACTACATACTGGTTTTTATTTATTATTTGCTCACATGAATAAAAAAACTAGTGTTCTTTAATTCTCGAGAATATTTTTCAACACTTGCAGATAATTTTTAAAAAATTGTGGAATTTTATACCAGACTACAACAAGGATGAGTTATAAGTCTGGTAGTGGGGGTACGTAGAGAAATCGTATCTGAAGTAGGCAGTAGAATAGAGTAACTTAGAGAACGCAGTAGCCTTCTGCGCATACCAACCTATAATGTTATTGAAGTTGAGTGGGGGAAATTCAAGATGGACGAAAGCCGGTTCATAAACATACATTGAAAGTGCATGGGGCAGATTCTAATTTTTTAAATATCTCGTTTAAATGAAATTTTCGAACCCAAGTATATTATGATTTTAGTTTCTATTTTTAGAACACTATTTAGTGCAATAATATAATAAATAAAAAAAATCGAGTTATATTATTGTATTGAATAGTTCGTCGATTTGTAGAATCTAAAATCCTAATTTACTTGGGTTCGAAAATTTCATTTAAGCGAGATATTTAAAAAATTAGATTCTGCCCCATGCTCTTTCAATGTTGTATGTTTGTGAACCGGCTTTCGTCCATATCTTCAATTTTGTGTCAAAGTACCTAAATTTGATACTTCAAACTCCTAATAAACTGAAATGGACCGGCTTCGAGTCTATAAAGTCTCATTAACTTTTGAAATTATATTGTCAACTCTACTTTAACAATAGACCTAGGGGTCCATTCTTATTTGGGATTATAATTTTATGGCTTCCCAGGTGAAAATGATTCGTACGAATTTCGTTCAGAATTCTTACAGATTTCACACGAAATTTCGATTGGATTTCGTGCGGCGTTTTGAAACACTATTTCGTGCAGTATTTCGAGCAAATTTTTCTTCTACGAACTTCGTACAAAAAAATGGTTCATGACGATAAAAAAATTTATACCGAAAATATATACAAATTTATGTCCGAAATTCCATGCGAATTTTCGTCCGAAATTTCAAGAACAAAATTCCATCCACTTTTCGTATGCTCGAAATACTGCACGAAATAGTGTTTCAAAACGCCGCACGAAATCCAATCGAAATTTCGTGTGAAATCTGCTCGAATTCCGTACGAAATTTGTGCGAATCATTTTCACCTGGGATATGAACAGAAGCTTATTCATTCAGATGTTTTTACTGATAATAATTCATTAGAAAAAAAAAATTTGTATAGATATGTATTTTCACACGTAGATTACAGGAAAAATATAGCGAATATCATTGTAAGATTTTTGGCCAAAAATGCATAAAAAGTGACCACCCCCCCTTAACTACTAAACAATTTAACATAAAGAGCTGAAATTTGGCATCCTTGGTGTATTTTTACACGAATATTACAGGAAAAATATAGAGAACGTGATATGTATGAATGGCCATAGCGTTGTCAAGGAAATACTAAAAAATTTTTGAAAAAACATTTTTTTCCTCTAAGTTCTATATTATTTGACCTAGATAACTAAAAATTGGTATTTTTACTGACTGATTACAGAAAATATAGTTAAAGTTTTTGAAAAATTTTTTTTTTCTAAACTCTAAATTATTTGACTTGAAATGCTAAAATTTGGCATACTTATAAATTTTTACACCAAGAGTGCAAAACTTGGGTATAATTAAAAAAAACTAAAAATTAATTTTTTTTAATTCTTTTTATACATTTTGAATTATTTGATGTACAATGGTAAAAAATTTGAATAAAAAAATAAGCATATAAGAAATACAGCGTAGAATGGTAAAATCTGGTATAGGTACTAGTATATTTTTAATACATTATTTTTTGAAAACATTTTGAGAAAGAAATTTTGATTCAGAAAAATATAGTTATTAAAATTGATTATCACGAGGTTGTACAGTAACAGTAATATACTAGTGTATTTTTTAATCACTAGTAGTGTTACCAAAGGTATAATTAAAAAAAGTTAGATAATATTGGTGTACGGAACCTGTCATCTTGAAAGTTTAAATTATTATTCTTTTACTAAATTTAGGTTAGTTTGAAGCGGAATAACTTCTAATAATAACAAAATTTGGATCGTTGATTTTATTTGAATCAATTACAAGGATTTTAGATTTAAATCTTTTTGATAAATTTAGAGGTTAAAAATAATTAAATTTGAAATAATTCATACAAATTGAAAATTTTTTTTATTTTTGTCAACAATAGTATAATGAATAAAAATGCATAAGATTAAATTTGCATATTTTAACAATAACGAGTTTTTGAATTAAAACTTATGAGTTGTTTATAGAATCAGTATCCATAACTTGTTGATTAATGACTGGTTGATGAATCGGAGATAATTTATGCCTCAATTCAGCAAGCGAGATGAGAATGGCCTCCTCAGTTCGAATAACTCGTGAAGCCTGCTCTGGACAAGTGTTAAAATATTTGTTAAATACCAAATTTGGATCGTGGGTATTTAGAACAGGATCTTGTTCAATAGCTGATTCTAATCCTGCGAGTCCTCCGAAAACAATTAAAGAATGGGAATATTTTAGACTATTGGGAGAGACGTCATCAATGCACGATCCCTTATCCGATGTACCAATTGACAAGTCATAACCCGTCGGGTAGGGACACTTTGTGAATATTTCACTTATGCAATTTGCTAAACGAACCGAATAACCCCAGTAAATGCCTGTTTCTAATCTAGGCACATTTGGGGCCACGACAACGCCATTTAATTTTTTTAGATTAACATCTTCCTGGCAAAGTTTCACTGTCACTCTTAATCCAGGAGACAGAAGCTTATCAACATAAACGTCATTATAAAGTCCTACATTAACCTGTGAACCTTTACCAACTTTTAATGGTTTATTCTTTACGACACCTTCGCGAAAAAGAGAAGGGTCTTGTTGTCTCAAATGATGTGGGGCATCAAGTGGATTTAATAATCCAGCAAATTGAAGGTCTTTATGTAATGGAAAAAAATATTTACGTAAATATTGAGGACATTCGAGGTACTGTAATATTCTTGCCAATTGTAAACAAGTTTTATTCTCCTCATTATTACTTAGTTTCTCCTTTATTTTCTCGTGTACGGCGTCACTCTTGTCGTCAAAAACAATAATTTCATCCACTTTATATATACAAGCGGCACGGGCAATTTGACCCGCGAGATATGTACGTAATTCAGGAGACTGTGCATTGTCTAAAATTGATCCTGGCACTGCGATACTAATTGTCGAGATACAATTTTTATTCACATCGCTGCTTTTCACTTCATTACAATTTTCCACTACATCATTTTCTACCTTCTTTTTCGATTTCTTTTCTAATATTTCTTCCATTCGATTTTTTCGTTTTTCTTTATGCTTTGCATTGTGCTCATTCCAATTTTTCTTAGTGTTCCCTGACATATTCTCCTGTCAAAAAAAAAAAACCCCCATTAATTATATATTTGATTCAATTTTTTTTTTTAAATAAAAATATTTTTTCATACTTACATGTGAAATTTAAAATATATAGAAATATTATTGTGAGAGATAATTTAAAACTTGACTCTTTAACTGTTTAACAATTAGAAACAATTTGAGTAATTATAAAAATATTTTAAAATGAGAAAAAAAATTGTTTATAATTGTTTTCTTTCTTCAAAGAAAAAAAAATTGTTTTTTGTTATTATTGACACATGATTGACACATTGGAAATTGAGGTTAGGGATGTATTAAGGAGCGTTCACAGCTCTGCAGGCAGGCATATTTACGGATACGGACACGGGAACAGGGCATGAGATAAAAAAAGACAGAGACTATTTGCGTCCTTTTCTATCTCATGCCCTATTCCCGTGTCCGTATTCATTTCGCTTTGAACTTTATATTTGGGGCAAAATTCCTGAAGTGTCCTAGTCAAAAAATAAAAGTTGTCCAATTTTCCCAAACTTTTCTAAAGTCTTGTCATTGTTAATGGAAGTACAAATATCAAATATTTTTGAATTTTATGGAGAGTTCACAATAGGTGCAAAAGACAAGTTTCAAGTACAAGTGCAAGTGCGAACCCATGCTAAATGTATAGGAATCACACTT
>JUFY01020357.1:12730-35631 GCA_001855655.1 Leptopilina clavipes | reverse complement strand
TGGGGAGTGAAATTATTTCGACTTAGGACTTTTAAATAAATTACAATTATTTATTACGCCCCTTAGCTTTTACGCCCCGGTCTCCCCTACTTATTAGTACACGAAAAAAAAAACTAACTTTTACTATTTTCAAAGTAAGACATAAACTATCCAGAATTTCTACGCATTTCTGTCCATTTTTACTATTTCTGAAGTAAATTTTTGTAAAATTTGTAAAATTTACTCATCCGGAAATAGAAAAAATTGACAGAAATTCTAGACAGTTCAGGTTTCACTTTGAAAATAGTTAGTTACTTTATATTTTTTTCGTGTATATTACAAAATAAAAAATATATCATTTTTTATTTGAATTATTATTATTATTACTATAATTTATAATATTTTATAATTATAATTATTATTTATTATAATTTACTTTTGTATTTCACAGCAATTCCAGCAGCTGAAATTCTTGTTCCTTTCTTTAATGAATCAATGCCACTGTAAGTAATATTATTTATTGTTATTATATTTGGATTTTTTTAACAACTATTATTATTATTATTATTTTCAGATCTGTAAAATATGGTTATTTGGGATTCACAGTCGGTCATGAAATAAACCATGGATTCGATAACGAAGGTGTTATTTTTGAATTTATATTTTATAATTAGTTTCTAATAATTATTCTTTTTTCAATTAAAAAAATTTATTTACGATTTAAATTAATTTTTTTAAGTAATTTTAATTTTTTATAGGGCGCAAATATAATAGGGATGGAAATCAATTACCATGGCTGTCTGAAGAATTGATAAAAAAATATGTCAATAATGCCAAATGTTTCATTAATCAATTTGACGATTACGGGGTAAATATTTGCAAAATTGAAAAGCGAAATATAATTTTTTTTTTTGCCAATTTGAAATTATTTTTCCATGATTAATATAGGTAAATGGTTCTCTCACGCAAAATGAGAATATTGCTGATTCGGCAGGATTGAGATCATCATTTGAAGCTTATAAAAATAAAATGAAATCAGGAAATTATCAAGATGTCAGATTGCCGGGATTAAATGGTCTCAGTGGGGATCAATTATTTTTTGTTTCATTTGCTGCCGTAATGTTATCACATTTTTTTCTTGTAAATTTAATTAGCTTTTTCATAATTGAAAAATTATGATAATTTATATTTTTTTCAGTCACTCTGTTCAAATGTGAGTCCAAAACTTGAGGAATATTGGATGCAAGAAAATGAACATTCCATTCAACCCTATAGAGTCAATGGCGCTGTATCGAATTTGGATGAATTTTCCAAAGCTTTCCACTGTTCCAAAAACAGTCCCATGCATCCAAAAAATAAATGCCAATTATGGAAGTGATTTTTCTTCGACGAAAGAAGAAATTTTGCTATTTCAAATATTTTTATTGCGTAAAATTAATTAGCTAATTTCAAAATATTAAAATATTTCTTTATTTCTATAGGACACACGCAGGGAAAATTTCCACATCAGTAGATCAAAATTGATTTACAATTTATATAAGTTGAAAATTGATTAAAATTCCTTTTTTGTTTTAATCCAATAATTTTCTGTTCTCTGTAATTTGGAAAATATATTTAAATTTTATTAGAAAAAATAGTTCTAATATTTAAAAGATATGACAAATTATTAATATTTTTGTCGCGCAATTTAATGAATAAAAAAATATATATTTTATTTGACGTCAATAAAAATGGGAATTTTTTAAAGAGATTTGCGTAATTGCGTGAAAACAAGTTGAATTTTACAACTCTTCGCGCAAGTTCAAGAGGAATAGAAAGAAATAAAAAATATCAGGAGGCGGTTCTTATCTCAGGAAATTAAGTGTTTTACAGTTCTTTCAAATACACCATTCATGATGTTTTCTATCTTTTTATTGTAAGTAGTTTTACACTCCTTTTTTTATAAATTAAAAAAAAAATATTTGTGTTAAATTTTTGAATTTCAATAAGAATTTTCATTATTTCTAAAAATATTTGTTTACTCTCTGAATGTAAATTACAATCATTGAGAATCATTTGAAATTTTAATGACGTACCTAATGAAAAGTCAATGGAAAAACGAATAAAATTGATAAAATTTCAATTCATTTTTCACTGTTGAATTATTATACAAAAAAAAGAGAAAATTAGTTTAAAAAAAATGGTCATTTTTCGATGATTTTGAATGGAAAATAATGAGTCATTGGAAATTGGTGAAATCTATAAACACTGACTCAGATTTTGATGAGTAATTACAATTCGGGAATTCCACTCCAAACGTGTACCTACTTTATTTTTATTGTTTTTCTTTCAAAACGATTTTTCTCTTACGAAGAGTACTGGTTTTTTAAATAGTCATTCATTAAGCAGTTTTTTTTATCAATTGATTTATCTCATCTACCGGATGTGGTTTGAAAATGCAATATTTGACCATTTACTAGAATTAAATAGTATATTTCTGATAAATTGTTTTATAAAAGAGAAAAATCAATTTTAAAAACTGCATTTTAGACGAGATTAATGAAAAACTCTTTTTTAATTCCCTGCCACTACAGATTTATTTTAGCGAGTTTAAATCCAGTGTTTTCGAGAAAAAGAGAATATACAATTTGTGATAATGAAGAATGTTTAAACGTTGGCAAGTACCGTTGATATAATATTAATATTCCAGTATCTTAATTTTGATAGGAAATTAATTTTAATATATTAATTTTGAATTAATAATTGCAGCTAATTTAATTTTGAGTGGTATGAATCAAAGCGTGAATCCCTGTGAAGATTTTTATAGTTTCGTTTGTGGTTCATGGTCCAGAAATCATCCAGTTCCAAAAACAAAGGAAAAATGGAATCTTAATACAATGCTTGATGAAAAAATACAACTTGATTTGAAAAGTAAATTGAAAAAAAAATATTTAATGTTCTTAAATATTAATATAAAAAAAGTATATTTATTTTTATTTTTATAGAAAATAATAACAATAATGAAATTTTCATTTCAGATATTTTGGAAGCAAATATAACAAATAATGACACAATGGCGTTAAAAATCGAAAAACAATGGTATGCTGCATGTATGGATGAGGGTCGGTATAAGATTTAAAATCCAAAAAATTCATATTTCATTATACAGAAAATAGAAATAAATTTTACTGATGTAAAACTTAGGTAAAATATACTAAAATTAATAATATATGTTTTTTTTCTCTTTTTTCCTCTTCAGAAAGACTTCGGAAAAAAGGATTCGAACCAGTTACAAAATTACTGGAAAATGTCGGTGGATGGCCATTGGTTTGCGATAATTGCAGATGGAATGAATATGAATTCTCTTGGCAAAAGGTGGCAGAATATTATGGTGGTTTCTTTGGGGAATACAGTTTATTTTCCATTAGTATCGATTCCCTTCCAAATAATTCGACCATAAAAATTTTAACGGCAAGTAGTATAGAAATTGTATTTATTATTATTATTATTTATTATTATTTATTATTATTAATTGTTATTATACTTATTCAGTATTATTATTATTTAGTATTATTATTATTTGATTATTATTATTATCTTTTGATTATAGTTATTCATTATTATTATTGTTATTTATTATTAATATTTTTTTTCTTATTGTTATTTACAAATTTATAAACTCTTCAACGACAAAATAAAGAAATGACAAAATTTCAGTTGGATCAAACAAGTAACACTCTATTTCGAACTTTACTACCAATTGAAATCGATGAAGATGATGATTTCAAAAATAATATTGATGATGATTCTATTTTTATGGAAGAAGAAAAGAAACTTTTGACAACAGTTGTGAAAGCTTATGCCAAATCGATAGGAATGACAAGCGATATTAATGATAAAGACATTGAAAAAGTGATGAATTTCAAAATAATGTTAAAAAAGGTATTTTACGGATTTTGGAAATATTTTAAAAATTTGATTTTTGATCGCTTAGGCAAATTTTTCTTCTCTTATTTTTATCAATATCGCAGAAGTTTGAAAATTCTTTTAAATTTTTTGAAATAAAAAAATACAATATTAAAATATAATGCAAATATTCAACATTATTTTTGATAATTTTCAAAATGCATTTCTTTTTTGTACATTTTTCAAGATTAAGAAAGTTCAATCAAGTGATAATTCATCGTTAATGACAATTCACGAATTGCAAAAATTTTATGATGAGTATAGTTCTGGATCTTCTTCAGCGAAGGTATTCGATTTTTTTTATTGTAAACTATATTTACTACTGAAAATGAAATGAAGGAAAAGATTTTAATAAAAATAAAAATTTAATATAGAGAAAAAAAATTACAATAATTGTCATTTTGTTGTAAATTGTAATTATAATGTACAGTAAATCTTTGTATTTTGTTATTTATAAATTTATAATAATATTTTAGATCGATTGGTTGGAAATGTTTCGAGCTCTGTCAGTAAATTCTGGCATAAAAATCAATGAGGATGAAAAACTATTACTTATGGATAAAGTGTATATTGTAAAGTTAGCTAAACTCTTGAGTCAAACATCTCACAAAACAATTGGTGAATTTTTTATTGTTATTTTTAAATTATAATATACATATTTAATGAATTTTTTTTTTGCAATTTATTTTTAGTGAATTACATTCACTGGACGTTTGTTAAGGATTCTTTGAAATATTTGGATAAAGAGAAGAGACAATGGTACTCGAATATGTTGAACACAATGTATGGAATTAAAGAAGACAAAAAGCGGTTCGATAAATATTGTTCAATTATTAATATAGAAAAATATTTTTTAATAATAATTTTCAATCGCCAAATCGATATTTTAAGAATATTCATTCTTTATTTATTTATTATTTATTTATATTTATATTTATTTATTTATTTCAATATTTATTTTTCTTAATTATTTAATATCTCATTTATTTTTATTTAACATTGAATTTATTTTACGTAATTATTAATTACGTAATTAATAAATAATTAAATAATTATAATTATTAATTTACCTGTTCATTTATTTATTTATAGATGGGAATATTGCATCGAGCATTTACCTCTTGTTTATGGCTACAATCAAGCATACGTAAAACAATATTTTTCAGAAAGTTCAAAAGTAATTGTAAGTGAAAAAAAAAACCAGTGGATAAAATTTTACAATATTGAATATTTAGTAGAGAATTAATTATATTTTAAAGGCTAGCAAAATGGGAGATGAATTACGCGATGGTGTTGGAAAACAAATTAATCGTGCCAGTTGGATGGATGATGATACAAAAATTTTAGCTCGAGAAAAACTTGAAGCTATGAAATTTCATATTGGATATCCAGAAACATTCAAGAATGAAACATTTTTTGATCATCTTTATGACGGCGTAAGATAATAAGAAGTTTAACAAATATTTTTCAAACCCTTTTTAATTTTTTTGCAAAATTTGGCAATTTTTGATAAAAACAAAAAAATGTTTTAATTTACAGCTGAAATTAGGACCAGATTATTTTAAAAATGTTTTGAGTTACTTTATTCATGGAACAAAACAATCTTGGGAGGCGTTTAGAAATTCAGCTGACAAAAATGAGTGAGTAATTTATTATATTTTAATAATTAATAATTTATAATGAAATTTTTTATTTGTTTACACGATTTTTTATTTATAATATATTTTATTAATTTATTTACACGACTTTTTATTTGTAATATATTTTATTTATTTATTTACACGATTTTTTATTTCTAATTTTATTTATTTTTTATTAAAACTATTATTCATAATTAATAATTTATTTTTTATTTGACACGATTTATTAAAAATTTTTTGTAAAGTTAAAAGTTTTGAATAATTGTTGGAAAAATGTTCAAGTACAAAATAATTATTGTTTTGGAAAAAAAATTAATAAATTAAAAATTAATAAATTGTAAAAAATTGAAATAATTAAAAAATGAATGTTTTTAAATTAGGTTTGCTATATTGCCAACAACTGCTAACGCCGTTTACTATATGCCTGACAATGCTCTAAGTATAATATAATTTTTTATTTTGTAAAATATTTTAAAAATTATAAAGTGCTTAAAAAAAAAAAAATTACAAATGAAGACTAAAATTAATTTATTTTTATAATAGCTATTCCTGCTGCTCAGCTGAAATCACCTTTATTCAGTGCTTCATTACCAACGTATGTTATTAAAAATTATAAAATATATAAAAAGAAAAATTTAATTTAATTTAAAATTTTGAAAATAATTTTGTAAAATAAACATTTTATAGGGCTGTTAATTACGGATCCACTGGATTTATTATGGCTCATGAAATATTTCACGGTTTTGATAATGAGGGTATGTTGGTTTTTAATAACAATTAAATAATTTACAGCTTTTACATTATTTTTGCAAAATTATTTGTAGGTCGAATGTATGACAAAATTGGAAATAAAGTGAATTGGTGGTCAGAGAAGATGATTGAATTATACAAAGAAAAATCAAAATGTTTCGTTGAACAATTTAATAACTACAAGGTAACTGAATTATAATAATTAATATGATATATTTATAATAATTTTTATAATTAAATATTTAGTAACACTTGTTTATTTTTTCAATTTATTAAAAAAATTTATTAAAAAAAAAACTTGTTTGTTTTTAATTTAAAATGAAAAAAAATTTTTTAACAAAATTTATTGAGATTCATAGCTTATAGAAAACTTTAAATTTCTTCGACTGAAAAATCAAATGTGAAATTAAAAAATTTTTCTTAAAAGATAAATGGAGAACTTACTGAAGGAGAAAATATTGCAGACACCGCTGGATTAATTACCGCTTTTGAAGTTTACAAAAATAAAATCAGAAAACATAATATTAATGATAAAAAACTTCCTGGACTTCAAAATATAAGTAGAAAACAACTCTATTTTATTTCATTTGCCGCCGTAAGTTTATTTTTCATTTACCAATAAAAATTACTTTACTTTTATAATTTTTATAATTTTATAATAATTTTATAATTTTTTACAATTTTTTAATAATTTTTATTATTTTATAATTTATATAAATTTATTCATTTGTAAATTATGTAAAATACATATATAACTCTGTGAATTTTTAATGTAAGGAAAAAGAAAATATCTTTTTTTTTGTAGACATTTTGTGACAGTTTAACGCCCGAATACAGAGAACAAATGAAAAAAAAAGATGAACATTCAGCGACATATTTTCGTATTAATGGAGCAGTTTCAAATAGTGAAGAATTCTCGCGAGCTTTTAAATGCCCGAAAATGTCGCCTATGAATCCTGATCAAAAGTGTAATATTTTAAAATAAATTTCGATGAAAGGTATATTTGATGTAAAATTATACACACTATAGAGAAAATGAATTATGAATAATTGAAGAATTATTATAATATATATATATATAACAATTTGGATAATTTTTCTGAAAAATTATTTGATCAGGATAATAAAATGACAATAATTTTTAAATACAAAACTCTTTAATACTTAATAACAATATTATCTATAACACAATTAATTATGTGCATAAATAATCGTCTACTACTAAATATATGTACATTCTATGGCTGTTTTTCATCGCCTTCTCCAGAGTATCTCTTCAACAAAATTATTTATAATATTTTCAATAAATAATTAATAATTATTGTTTTTTTCAATTTTTACAATTTTAAAAATTTTCAATTAAATAATTTAGTCACGTTTTTTTAAACATTAAAATTTTACAATCACATTATATCAAACTATGTAATTATTTTTCGCTGAAATCTTGTAAATGGATTTTTATACATCTGTATGTATTATTTAAAAGATTCAATTATAATTTTTTAACAGTATGCAGTTAATTGCATTGCTCTCTTTTGAACATATCGTTTTACAGTTAAATAAACAATCTCGTTTCCATTCTCTCAAACAAATGCTGTTATAAAATATAAAATTAATATTTACACTTATGAGGATCACAATTTCAGTTATTTTTTTTCTTTCTCATTATAATAGAGAATTTTGAGAAATATTAACCCAGTCTGTAGACGTATTGCGGTATACTGAGGGCAAATTTTGGAATGGCCATCACAACGGACATCCTGTAAATGATAATTATATTATTTATTAATTTTTCAATTTTACAATATTTTTATAAAATCTATATATACAATTCATATTATATTATATTATTATATTCATTATTATAATTCATAATAATTATTAACGTTATATAATATTTAATTAAGTAAATATAAAAATTTAATACTTAATTTGTACACCCATAGAAATGTTTTATTTGAACCAAATATAATTTATTTGAGTTAAATAAACGTATATTTGTCTCAGAGCCAACTAAATTATTTATTTGTTTTAAATAAGAATTTTATTTGAACCAAATAAATTTTTATTTGAACCAAATAAAATTTATTTGTTCCAAATAAATAGTTTATTTGGCTCTAAGACAAATATATCTTTTTTCTGGGTGTAAAAAGTACATCTTAAATATTTAATTATAATTTAATATTATAAATATTAAATATTAAATATTAAATATTAAATATTTAATTTATCTCATGCAAAATGAATCGAAATTCATTTTTTAGTTTCTACTCACTGTCGTGTTAGAGTCCAATCACCATATTCCACCACCGTAACCAAATCTACTTTTTTATTTAAATGTTTACAGTTTATTAAATTTTCTATAAGGTGCGATAAAATTCAATTCTGGGAAAGCTTCTTGATTAAAGAAATTCTATGCGATAAATTTAGAGAATTTAAATAGTGGAATAAATAAATATATAGAATTATTTTTCATCTTGATTTTTCAATAATGTTTAAAAGAGGGATTTTTTAAATTAAAAAAAAGGTATATCGAAAAGTGTCAAAAACGAAAAATTGAAATTTGTATTTTCTTAAATATTAAACAGAGCACATGTATATTAATAATTAATATAAAAACAAAATTGATTAACACTTGATTTATAGCTATTTTATTAATTAACAAATTATAGGTACTACTAAGTTGCAACATGTTTCCTATACGAAACCCCTGAAACATAATATTGTTAATGTATTCCTAAATTAATGTAATGTGAAAATTATTTATTTTATAATTAATTTCTTAATTTTTAAGGTGTATTTTTAAATGCGGCAGAAAATTATTTACAAATGTCTTAACACGTATTGAGATCAAAAAATAATATGTTTTTTAATGCTATTAATAATTTTTTAGGCCACATGATTTTTCCCCACGCAGTGACAATATATTTCTTTAATGTTGCTAATATTTTAGCATAATATTTTCTACATTAATAATATTTCTTTATTCTAAAGGTTCTCAATGTACGTATTGATTTATTTCTTTTAAACAATTCTTTTTCTTTTTTTAAAATACAAAAACAGTTCGTAATGCGCTTAGATTTTTATAAAGTTGCACTATATCTCTAAATCTTAATTAGTAAACAATTGTAACTAATTTGAATCAGTAACTGACTTTTTGTTTTCGAATTAGTTAAAATTTACTAATAAATTAGTGAAAAAAAATTTTTTCTTTTTTTACTATTTATTAGTAAAATTTAACTAATTTAGTTTAATTAATAATTAGTTCACTAGTTAATTTATTTAACTAATTTAACTATTAGTTAAAATTTACTAATAAATTAGTGGAAATTTTTTGTTTACTACTATTTATTATTTGAATTTAACTAATTAGTTAAATTAATAATTAGTTTACTAGTAAAATTATTTAACTAATTTAACTATTAGTTAAAATTTCCTAATAAATTAGTGAACATTTTCTCTTACTATTTATTATTTGAATTTAACTAATTAGTTTAATTAATAATTAGTTTACTAGTAAAATTATTTAATTAATTCAACTATTAGTTAAAATTTACTAATAAATTAGTGAAAATTTTTTGTTTACTATTCATTATTTGAATGTAACTAATTAGTTTAATTAATAATTAGTTTACTAATAAAATTACTTAACTAATTTAACTATTAATTAAAATTTACTAATAAATTAGTCGAAAATTTTTCTTTTTTTACTATTTATTAGTAAAATTTAACTAATGCAAAAATAGAAAAGTCAGTTATTAATTCAAATCAGTTAAAATTTGTGCTAATTCAGATTTAGTAATTAACTGGAATAATGTATGCTAAATTGAGTCAAAATAATAATTAGTCTCAATTTTTTTTTTAACATTTTTACTTTTTAGTGGTTCAAAATTTATTATATATTTGTTAATAATGTTCTCTATTTTTTTATATACCTACTCTTTAAATCTGAAAGAATGCAAAATTAGTCGAAATTTTTACCTAAGAATTTGAATTAGTAAACGAATTTGCACTCTTTAAGATTTAGAGAGTAATGTTAGTACTAAATATTATACACACAATCACCAAGAGAAGGTTTTAATTTTTTTTTTTTAGTTTTATAAATTGTTAACTACGTGAGAAATGAATTTATCTACTATGATTTTGTCAATCATATGCTCTCTAAATCTAAATTTTAATTATTTTAACAACATTAATAATAAGTTGTTTATGATTTATTATTATTATTATTATTATTATTATTATTATTATTATTATTTATAATGAATTTAATTAATAATTAGTTATTTTTAACTAAATGATTACTAAAAATACAATCTAGATCTGAATTAGTAAAAAGTCGTCCACTAATGTTTAGTAGAATTTTACTATTTCATTTAGTAGTTTTAATTTTTTTTTTTAATAAAGTTTTAGTAGAAAATTATTAAAAATTATTAATAATTTCTAGGACTAATTTGAATTAGTGGACGACTTTTCACTAATTCAAATTTAGAGAATATTAATATTTAAATCAGTGACTGACTTTTTGCTAATTAGTTATTATTAACTTATACATTCAAATTTAGAGAGTGTGATTATTGTTCTATTATGGTTTTGGGTGAGTATGTATCATGCCACCAATCTTTTACATACGAAAGAGCGAGGCCATTGTAGATCCAGGCACGCCAGCCAATTTTTGTTTCGCCATCAATTCTTGACTCAAGACTCTGACAAAGAGCCTTTCTGTCGTGACTTCTTCCACTTCTCAAATCGCAAAGCAGCCTTTTGCGACACTCGTCATTACATGGCGGTCTCACTGGCGAATCTTTGTAATAATGCCTGCAAAAAAGAGTCCAATTACAAATTACAAACAATTACATTATAAGAGTAATTCACATTTTTACCGATTGATCATTAAATAAATGCGTGATATGTTTAATGAGTTAAAATGACAAATTGAGAGAATGAAATTATTACTTGTAGTAAAGATCGAAAGTCATTGGTTCACTTGACATTTTGTCAATTAGAGAATCCCAATCCTTGGGCAGAAGAGAGGACATTTGGTATGCTTGTCTTGCACTGTACGATTTGTACCAGAATGGATAATCGTATAAATTGGCCTCCTTCAGGTTCATTACCCAACTTTCATGATCAACAACCATCTGGAACAATAACATTTTCCGTTAATTACTCAAAAAAAAAAAAGAAGAAATAGTTCAAAAATGAAAAAAATTTCTTTTACCCTCGTTGTCTTTGGATGATCACCATCAACGTAATATATTCGATATCCAGGATTAAGATCGTAATAGGGTGAAACAGAGGGTCCTACATAAGCGATACTCAATGCCCTTCCAAGATCCGTTGTATCGTAAAATACCTCGAACTCATCAAAATGTGTATGACCGAAAAATTGTGCCGTTATTGTCGATTCATATCTTTGCAACACAGGGAAAAATTTACATCAGCATTAAATGTATAA
The DNA here is from genome assembly GCA_001855655.1 of Leptopilina clavipes. Taxonomy (NCBI): domain Eukaryota; kingdom Metazoa; phylum Arthropoda; class Insecta; order Hymenoptera; family Figitidae; genus Leptopilina; species Leptopilina clavipes. Next base: position 23,859 of record JUFY01020357.1, on the reverse strand, counting down.
TTGAAGACATTAATTCAAAATTCTTTTGTCTGTTTAACGTTTAGCATAATTTTCTTGGAAGTAATAATATTTTTGATTATACATAATTTTCTGGATTTTCCACTGATACAGTGGAACCTTGATTATTTAAACCTCTGTCATCCGAAATTTTTACGTCTTAAGCTTAAAACTTCATTTTTATATCTATCAGTATAAAAAAATATTTGTGAAATCTATCATCCGAACAAGGTCCTGCCGGAATTAATTCGGATAATCAAGGTTTCACTGTAAATCTAAAATTATGGCTATCTAAAAATTTTTATTATTCCATATCTTAAAAGCATGGTAAATATAAAGATCTGCTGTCCAAAGTAAAATCCTAGTAAGTCGCATTTGCCATAAGGGCGAGCGTCCCTTAGCTTTGTTATTCGACTTTCGCTCTTATGGCAAATGCGACTTACTAGGTTTTTACTTTGGACAGCAGTTTAGGTAGGGCCAAGTTAGGACCAAACTAGGTTATATTAACTGGTACTGCCAAAATAAAAACTTCTGTCGAAAGTAAAAACATAGTAAGTCGCGTTTGCCATAAGGTTGAGCGTCCCTTAGCTTTGTTATTCGACTTTCGCTCTTATGGCAAATCTGACCCTACTAGGTTTTTGCTTTGGACAGCCGAGATTTAAAATCATGAATATAAATACATAATAAGAATTTTTTCAATTTCACTCACCGATTTATTATGTGATAGTAATTTCTTGACCAGATTTTTAAACAATCTGCGTGTCCAGGCGGTATGTGTCCAATTATGTGGACTTTCTCGCCACTCATTTCAGCCGTTTGAAGTTCATAAATTAACCATTGTAGTTCATTAACTGGATCCGTACTGTTTATCAACAGCCACCAATTTTTGTTGTTACAATAATTTGTGTTTATGGATAAAATTCTAAAACCAGGACGTACTAAAACTGAATAGTAAGCTCCCATTCTAACCGTACGTGAAACTGCTGAAGGTAACCATTTTTTCCATTGTATGTCAAGTTCATCATATAGCCATGATATACTGTCATTATCAGTTATAAATTGTGGTGGAAAACTGAAAAATTCGTTATTAGTTCTTGTCTGTTGAATTATTGAACCTTGACGCATTTGCCATAAAGGCGAGCGTCTCTTAGCTTCGTTATTCGACTTTCGCTCTTATGGCAAACTACTACTGCTTTGGACAGCAGAGATTTAAAATCATAAATATATAATAGGAATTTTTTCAATTTCACTGACCCATTTATTATGTGATAGTAATTTCTTGACCAGATTTTTAAACAATCCAGAAATAATAATTGCTTTGCTCGATATAAAAAAATAATTTTACAAACATACCTATTTACTGGAGCACTCTCGTGATTTCCCAGAGCTGGAAAAATTGGAATCTTTGGAAAATGCTCAATCATTTGTTGAACTGTTTCCCTTAATATGTTGATGTTCTCTTCCCTTGTTTGATTCCAAACATCGTGAGGTGGCAAATCTCCAGTCCATAAAATATAGTCTATGTCCTGATTTTAATTCAAATGGTTAATTTTTCCATAAAATTGGGTAAAAACAAAGAATGAAGGAATTTTATTTTCTCTGGGATAATATATTGCGATTTTTTCAGTATTATGTAGAAATTAAAATTTTCTATAATCATTTGAGTCGTGTTGAAAAATATGCGCATAAAATATATACTTGACTTACTGTGTGTGTTGTGGCGATGTGATTCAACATGTGGTCGACTGTTCTTTTAGGAGTGTCGCATTTTCTGTAATCTCCCCATCTTCCAGCGGCAGCTGAAGGGGTAAGGGGACGTCCATTAGTGTATCGACAACAAAGGGGTTCATTGCACTCGGCATTTGAGCCTTCCATATAGTATGGATCGTAATGAGTGTCAGAGATGTGAAGGACCTTGAAGGTCGGAGCACCTTCTTTAGGTGGAATTGGTGGTTGAATCGGTGGTTTATTCACCGGTGGGAAAGCCACTTCCCACTCATGCTGCGGATTATATGTATCATCGCAAGCATCTCCAATCACAAAACTGCAGATTTGAGCTGGACCCAAGTCAATCTGCTTCAAAACGTATATCACTTCACCCTGCAACATCATTATCAATATGTCAAAAAAAACATTATCATCATCAAAATTATTACCCAATACATCAGTAGAAACTATTTTTAAAAAGTGTCTCTCGAAAATTTTAAAACCATCTCTCTTACTACTGATGCACCTCTACTTTGAGAATTTGAAGGACAAAAATTGTCTCCAACTAAACAATTTTGAGTCTCATCAATTCCGAAACTACCATTTGGGAATTCTCCCTTATTTTTCCTCTGAATCTAAATAAAACATAATGGTATCTCACCCCAAAAAGATCAGTAACTCCAGAGCAGACGCGTGGGCTTTGAATTTTGAAATAGGTACAAAATTGATAAATATGTTGCAATATTTCGTTGTCACTTTTTCCTGATTTGATATAATGTTGTAAAAGTCCAGCTCCTACTTTACATGCCGAACATGATACTTTAGACATTACGGATGTTTCAACCTCTATCATGACTTGTCTCAAATCTAAAAGTTTCACTGCTTTGTCTACAAACAAGGAAAGATGTCCTCCTTGCTGGGTACTTTCCATGTTCCATAACATTCGTGAATAATTTACCTGCAAAATTATATATTTGATAAATAATTACTTCTTTTATGCAAAAAAACAACAGAAAAAAATGTTTTTACCAAACAATAGAAAATACAATTTTGTTATCAGTATTTTTTTTGTAATTTTTTATCCTCATGACTATGAATTACGTGCACGATTATAGTCGGTAAAATAAATGCTTCTTCGTATTTTTATAGTTTTTATTTTTCAATTCATATGTTATTGTTGTTATTATTATTATATCTTTATTTTGTTCCAGGAAACCATGATCAAAATTCAAAATTTTGCAAAATAATACCGATTTTTGGATCAATTTGTATATGATCCAAGAAAGCGGTATCATTTTGCAACGTTTTGATCCAGTTTTCTGTGCGTGGGTTAATATTAATAATTATTGAATAATAACTAATGAGTTAATTTTAAAAGTTGTTGATAGATTCCCTTTTTTTGGAAATTTGCAGTTTTAGAAACAAAGTATATTAAGTCTGACGATGCGACTTGAGTGAAAGGATTTTGGTATGGAAAGTGAAAGTAAGAATTGAATTGTCCAGAAAAAGAAAGATATATAGTAAAACAGAAATTACTTCAAGGCCACTATAAGCTTTTATACACTTTGTAGAAAAAGAACAAAATGACTCGAATTTCCTGATGGTAGTTAAGCATTAAGTGCGAAATGCTACTTTTACATCATGGTTAGACTTTTACATAATAATTTACTTTCTCAGAATATTTTTCAGTCTAATCTTTATTTTCAAATATTATCATGGTGATATTTATAATAACTAACAATAAGTAGATATAATTATTTCAAATTAAAACTGATTTTTCAAAAGAAATGTGCATAATTTCTTTTGCTATAGGGAAAAATTTATCACAAGATTTTTGAGACGCAATAGTGAATGTTTGTAAATTATTAATTTTTTTACCCTTGGATATTGTTCTTTACTCATTCCATGAATAACAACTGATTCGGTTGTTGGTGGTGGAAGTTGATGAATTTTTTGAGTAAATGGCAAAATTGTCACACTATATCTATTATGAGTATCATTTTTCTTTTGGAACCATTCTTCAGCTACACGTGTCCAATTTGTATTCTCGATTTCTGCTTCTTTTTTTGACAACGTAGGCTTTCCTACATTTCAGGGGAAAAAAGTAAATAAAATTTTTTTTAGTAATAATTTTTTTTATTAGTAATAATTTTTTAGTAATAATTAATTAATACATAATAATAATTACTTAATAATTGATTACTTAATTTTTATATTAATAGTTAAAGAAAATGTTTAGTTGAACAAGAGAAATATTTCTGCGAAAAGTCATATAGGCAACTAATTAATAACATTATCACAAAGAATAAAATAATTATATATTGACTCACTGAAATATTTTCCTTTGTGATAATAGTAAAACGACATTTAAATATTAAAATATTTTTTTTTTAATTAATTTAATGATATTCTGTGTTATGAAAAAGGGTTAAAAGAACTTGGAACTTACCGAGTACCGTCCATGAGTGAGTGATGATTAAAAATATACAGGCGGCACTTATTAATATCCATTTTTGTTTTGGCATACTATTTTGATTCTTTGGTGTTGTCACCTATAACACACAAGTAACAGAGGACAATATCAATTGAACTGTTCAGAAAACATTTACGGCGGTAACAATTTATTGTACATTGCTAACAATGGTGTCCTTGATTATAATATAGATGACTAACAAGATCAATTGATTCAACAAGTTGTTGAATTTATTTTAATCGTTCCATCTCAAAAGAGAATCAAAGTATACTAAAATTTTAGACCATGTGAGCATTTATACTTTGTTATTTCGTGAAATAATAATAACAATAATAATAATATAATATTTTGTGTAAATTAATCCAGTTGTTAATCTGAATATATATAATTGAAAATAATATTAATAATTTTAAAATGATTTAACTATAATAATAATTTAAGTATAATAATAATTTAATTATTAATAATAATTTTAAAACGATTTAGTTAATAATAATTTAATTAATAATAATAATAATAATTTTAAAATGATTTTAGAAAAATGATATTTACAATTTTATATTATGTATCATTTATAAACAAACAATTGAAAAAGTTAATTTTCGACTACATAGTTTCTTGCTATTTAGGGCAATAATTACCGTTTTCAATATTATTCCATCTCTTTGAGAAGAAAGAAATAATTCATAATAATGAAGTCGTTTCGCTTAAGTGGAAAATGAGGACGCACTGGATAACGACATTAAATATTATTCAACGCCGGCAGTGTTTATATTATAATTTATAAATTATACAATATGGGGGAATCATCCTGACATCTATAAATACATGCTTTCATTGAAGAATAGCATACACTTATTATTTCAATAATGATAAATCTTTAAAAAAAATTTCTATTTTCTTATAAGTTTTCATTTGCATCTATCACTGAAAAAAATGTGTTTGATTCAAATAATGAATTACTTGACTATTATCAAGTAAGTATTTATATTTACCTACTAAATAAATTTTATTTTACTCAATTAAATGGTAATTGATTTAAATACAGAAATATTACTAATTCAATCACTATTGAATTATTATTATTCAATTATTATTATTCAATGGTTATTCAATTATTCTTATTCAATTATTATTCAATTATTATTATTCAATTGTTATTCAATTATTATTATTCAATTATTATTCAATTATTATTATTCAATTGTTATTCAATTATTATTCAATTATTATTATTCAATTATTATTATTCAATTATTATTCAATTATTATTATTCAATTATTATTATTTAATTATTATTCAATTATATTTGATTTAAATAAAAATTATTTAGTTCAAGTAAATATTTATTTGATAATAGACAAGTAATTGATTAATTTAATTCAAATAAATATTTTTTCCAGTGTACAGAATATGCAACAAATATATTTTGTCAATACAAGATGAAAATGAAACACATTGTCTTTGATTCAATATTATATTAAAAAAAATTGCTCGCCACTAAATTTTTTTTCAAAACTGAAACTAATTTGTGAAAATTGAATTTTAGGTAAAACATATGTAGTATTTACTATATACTATAGAGTATCGATTGAAGTATCTACTAATAATATGTATTAAAAAAGTAGGATTGAAATTTATTTCGAAAACAACAACGGTTTTTTTTTTTTGGTATCGAAATGCGATTCGTGAAATATAAAAGGAGTGAGTAAAACCGGCAAGTGGAATAACGTGGCACACCGTTATTTGACCCATCGAGCCTAACGAGAAAGATACTCGCCTCCTCGTCTCGCCATGTTGATCTTTAATAGAAAGAAAGATAGACAGCAGTGTTAAAATTATTATCGATAAGCATCTCTTAGTACCTACCGGTAATACCTTCTATTAATATCAACCTTTTAAAATAACTTTTCCACAAAAATTCCAAATAAAATACCGTTTTAAAGAAACGGATTATGTCAATGAAATGATGGATGCCACTGTGACCCAGAAAAAAAGAGGGAAAAGAAAGAAAAAAATAATAATAAAAGGAAATATTAATATTAAAAGGAAATTTCCTTTTTTTAAACACAATTAAATTTTTCCTCTCAAAATACGAATATAAAAAAAATTCAATTGATTATAAATTCATTAAATTGATTCTCAAATTTACCAATTCAAAATTCAATTTATTGCAATTTTGAGTTCCAATTGAATCAAAATTCAATTTATTGCAATTTTAGGTTCCAAATGATTCAAAATTCGATTTATTTCAACTTTAGGTTCCAAATGATTCAAAATTCAATTTATTCCAATTTTAAGTTCCATACCATTCAAAATTCAATATATTCCAATTTTTATCAATTTAAGTTCCAAATGATTCAAAATTCAATTTATTTCAATTTTAGGTTCCAAATGATTCAAAATTGAATTTATTCCAATTTTAAGTTCCAAATGATTCAAAATTCAATGTATTTCCAATATTAGGTTCCAAATGATGCAAAATTCAATTTATTCCAATTTTAGGTTCCAAATGATTCAAAATTGAATTTATTTCAATTTTAATTAATTTAAGTTCTAACTGATTCAAAATTCAATTTATTCCAATTTTAAGTTCCAAATGATTCAAAATTCAATTTATTCCAATTTTAGGTTCCAAATGATTCAAAATTGAATTTATTCCAATTTTAGGTTCCAAATGATTCAAAATTGAATTTATTCAAATTTTAAGTTCTAAACCATTCAAAATTGAATTTATTTGAATTTTAAGTTCCAAACCATTCAAAATTCAATTTATTCCAATTTTAGGTTCCAAACCATTCAAAATTCAATTTATTCCAATTTTAGGTTCCAAACCATTCAAAATTGAATTTATTTCAATTTTAAGTTCTAAACCATTCAAAATTCAATTTATTCCAATTTTAGGTTCCAAATGATTCAGAATTGAATTCATTTTAATTTTAAGTTCTAATCCATTTAAAATTGAATTTTTTTCTAATGTTAGGTTCCAAATGATTCAAAATTCAATTTATTCTAATTTTAGGTTCCAAATGATTTATTTTTTTTGCAAAAAGTAACATTTGCTGTATAATTTTTATCGAAGTAAATTGTAAAGTTTACTTTCATACACACCCATATATATATAGGGAATGGATGCTGTTGAGTGTTGTTGCAGATTTAACCCGAGGCTATTGACATACTGAGGCACGTCCTGATTTCATTTTCATTTTCACACTTTACCTATACAGGTACATGTGAGAAGCTTCCGCAGATTCGATATATCCGGAAATTTCTCGCTCATTCGTTGAAATTAATTTTATCGGAAAATTCAATAATTTTCGACAAATATTCAAATAATGCTTGAGAAAAATTATAGGTACATAAAATTTTTTATATTCATTAGATATATAATTTTTTCACTAATATGATAAAATATAATAAATTTTGGAAATTGAAATAATATTCCAATGAAAACTATAAAAACTATCATATAGTGTAAAATCGCCGATGACGATGGAATTTACAATCACATATATTTAATCATAAAGGAAATTGCTGCTTTCTTTATTTCTTTTACCATAAAACACTAATTATGTGAAAAGAAAATCGGAACACACATATTTATATATATACATAGGTGTAGTATAAAACCGGAAGTATCAATTATTCTTAATATTTAGCACTGATTAATGTTAATTAGTATAACATAATTACCTTGTTAGATTTTGTCTGCGAATAATTTCTTTTTTTTTTTTCTTCAAATAAGACAAAAATCTTTGAGATTAATTAATTATTGGTGGAATAAATGATTTTTAAAAAGCACGATTCTACTGAGCGTGATATTATTTCAAAATTTAATATATTATCTGCATATTTGTAATTGAAACGATTTTTATACATTTGAATGATATGATTTTTTAAATTGATACTAATTGTGGCAATTGTACACGTGACATACCTGTTTGAATTTGAATTTCCTCATTAGATATTTTTTCATATCAATATTTTCGCAGAATGAAAATAATCAAGCCAAAAAAAAAAATATAACAAGAAGTATATTTAGAAAGAAAAAAAAATATTAAAACAAAATGAAAATTGTTTTATCAAATTTTGAAACATTTTTTCGATTGTTTAAAATGAACTTTGCAATTTAGATTTTGCATGAAGAAATTAAACAAAAGTCTAAATTATCATTAGTTCATGTTACACAAGTAATTTAAACTCGTGTTTGATACAGTACAATAAAGACAGATTATTTTAATCGTTTCAATTCTACAATTACATAAATAAAGAAATTTGAATATTAGAGTAAGAATTTTTTATAAAAACATTTTTAGGATATTTTTTTAAGACACAACTAATTACATCGTATGAAAGAGTAAAACAAGTGCTTGTTAATAAATAAATGTAATAGAAGAAATATTGTAATAATAATAATAGTAATAATAATAATAGTCATAAAAATAATAATAATAATAAATATACTAATTAATTAAGAAACTTTTGAACAATTAAAAATTAAAATATGCCAAGTGAATAAAGAAATTACGGTTTGTATATGCAATTCTCAACCAGAAACACTTTATTTAAAAAAAAGTACAATTATCTAACTGTAGATAACATATAAATTTAGATATAGAAAAACAATACACCTTTACTTTAAAAAATTTTTTTGAATCTTTTAATGAACTAGGTTTTAAAGATATATTTGAAAATTTAGATTAATGTACGCGAGACTTTATCTCTCACGCGACATAAAAAATAATGAGAACTCTTCTGCGCTTTTCAGTTTGATTATTGAGCGTATCTCCTTTTAGAAATAATTTTAATACCTATTGAATTTGCAGTAATTCTGTTTTTTCTTTTTTTTTTTGTAACTTTTTACATAATTTACAAAAATGTTTCAATCTATAAATTTATTTTGTTATTTATTTATTAAGTTCCATTTTTTAAATTTATTATCAAGAATTATTACACCCAGAAAAAATATATATTTGAATCAAATCAAGATTTATTGAATCTTTATTTGTTCGAAATAAATTTTCTTTGATTCAATATAAAAATTTATTTGAAACAAGTAAAAATTTTATTTGTGTCAAATAAAATTTTTATTTAAGACAAATAAAAAGTTTAGTAGGCTCTGAGACAAATATACTTTTATTTAACTCCAATAAATTATATTTGATTCAAAGAAAACATTTCTCTGGGTGTAACAAATTCAATTCTTTTGTAAATTTCAATATAGTTAATTAATATACAATGAAAAATAAACATTAATGTATTATGTAAGATTAGTTATTAATATTTATATGAATTTTAATGCAAACGGTATAATAAAATAAAAATAAACCTTTAGCAATAACATATAAGACTGTAAGAATAATAATAAGTAATAAGAATATTCATTAAACAATAATTTAGAAACCGCAAACATTGACTATGTACAAGAGAGTGTACCAGGAAATTACATATTATAAGACACAAGTTGTGGCACGAATCAGAGAAAGTCTCTCTCGGTAAGATGTTAATTAATAACAAAGTGTTAATAATAAATGCTCAACAAGTGTCAATGACTTTTATATATGAGTGATTAATATATCGGACGAATCAATAAATTACACGCAGAGCTATCATATTCAATGACCCTATGTCCGACAATTTATATACACTCAGATGAAAAAAATTTACTTGAAACAACCAAATTTTGCTTTAATCAACCATTGCTACAGCGTAAAAAAAAGATTCTAAATTAGAGCTAATTTCGGTATTAAAATAGAACCAAATTACGATTTAGTACCAAAATTGGTACTAAATTAGTACCTATCTTTTTAATATTTATGGTTAACTATATATATACAGTTAACCATAAATATTTGTTTGTTTCCTGAAAAAAATTTAGTTCAAACGACCAAATTCTATCCTTCAGTGAATATAAAAAAATGCTTCTTCATGAGGAAGCAAAATTAAACTGTACCAAAAATTTATTTGAATCAAATAAATATTTATTCAGGTTAACCAAACCTTATTTAAAATAACCTAAAACTCAGCTGTCCAAAATAAAAACCTAGTCTCAGAGCCAAATAAACTATTTATTTGGTTAAAATAAAATTTTTATTTAAAACAAATAAATAATTTAGTTGGCTCTGAGACAAATATACATTGAAAAAAAAATTTATTTGATTCAAATAATAAATTACTTATCTATTATCAAATAAATATTTACTTGAACCAAATAATTTTTATTTCAATCAAATAAACTGTAATTGAATCAATAATTTCTGTATTTGAGTCAAATACCATTTAATTGAGTCAAATAAAATTTATTTGATACAAATAAATATTTATTTGATAATAGTCAAGTAAATCATTATTTGAATCAAATAAATTTTTTTTCAGTGTACGTTTATTTAACTCAAATTATATTTGGTTCAAATAAAACATTTCTCTGGGTGTAGGTTTTCACTTTGGACAGCAGAACTTATGTGTTTATAGTTATTTATACGCAACAAAATAGAACATTTGGTTCAAACATATAATTTTTCTCTGAGTGTAAAATTCGAAAAAGTGTTTGAAATACTTTGAATTAAAAATTTACATAAAATGTAGACTTGAAACGAAAAGCATACGATAAACGTATTATAGGACATTGAACGTGACATTAATGGATCCCCACTTTATTGCGGTGATCGTGAAAATCACCTTGATTGTGAGTGAAAGCCAATTGGGAATACCCGCAGTTTTTACTTTAAATTCAATCCATATATGAGATCAAGACGTGTACACAATGTGCGTCAATCAATTCCAATTTGTGGAAAAGATTTTAAAAAGAAAAAAAAAAAGAAGAAAATTTTAACCTCTGATATTTTTGACAGACTTTCTTGATTTTCATATACAATATATGAAGACCTCCACGGAATAACGATATATGGCACATTTTAACATTAATGTAATTATAATGAAAATATGTGCATG
>JUFY01020348.1:7625-22130 GCA_001855655.1 Leptopilina clavipes | reverse complement strand
CAACATTGATTATGTCCGCCTTGTGGAAATATTGTAGGGCAATGTTGACACAATATTGCCAGGCAATATTGATGAAATATTGCGAGGAAATATTAAGGCAACATTGCCTCGCTATATTAAAAAATTTTGTAATATAATAATTTTTATGATATAATTATAATATTATATGTATAAATGTAATATATGTTAGGAATATTTTTTAATATTACGAGGCAATGTTTCCTCAATATTGCGAGGCAATATTGCATCAATATTGCCTGGAAATGTTGAGGCAATATTGGCAATATTACCACGCAATATTGACACACTATTGGGCTCAGATGTTGTGCTATTTGGGGCAATGATGAAAATAAACGTTTATTCGAAATATTGTTAAATAAAAATTATTTTAGTAATCTTAAGATTAAAAAATGAATTTCGATTATCTGCATGAATAAAGTAAACCTCTGTAAACCTTGACGTAAATCAAAAACATTTCTGTTTTCAATGATGCAATGTCAACATTTACTGCTTTTGCATAATAAAAATTTGCGTAATCTTAAAGGAAGTTTTTTTTTTTTTTGTAAAAAAAGAAGAGTACTAAAGCAATTTCGTAGTTGCTTTAGAGAATGACATTACATAAAATAAATATAAACATTTCCTATATTGAAACAAGATGAGTAATTGTCTAAATTCTTAAGATATAACTATATAAGACAGCAAAACATGATTTTTAAACAGACTTTTTCTAAAATATCAATTTTCTTTTTTTGCCATATTATAAGTTTACTGCTTCATTATGTAATAATTGTAATTTTCTAATCTGCTCAATAAATAGGTACGTTAGCAATATTTTTTCTTCAAAATTTAAAAATATCAATGAAATATTTATTGAAACTGTAAAAATAATAAAATATTAAAATTATTAATTAGAAGTGAAGTTCTAGACACAAATAAATGTCATTTTCCTTTTATAATTTTAACTTTTAAGGAAAATTAAAGAATGATAATGACAATTATTGTTTACATGTTAAATAGTTTCATATCGTTCATTATTTTTTCCTTCTTTTTATTATTTATTTTGCGAACTTTTATTTGTTTATGACAAAATTAGTATTGAACTATTCCACACATAAATAATATAAAACTCGTTTACTTCTTGTTACGTTGAACCGTTATAAAAATTTCACAAAAATTCATCGCTGCAGAGAAAAAAACATTTTTGTCTAAAATAAATATTTCTTTGTTTCAAATAAATTTTATTGGGTTGAAATAAAAATTTTATTTACATGAAATAAAATTTTTTAATTGGAAAAAATAAATAGACTGACACAAATATATTTTTATTTAATGCAAATAAATTTAGATCAGTTGAAAAAATAAAAGATTTCTTTAGATTCAGTATATTGCACTAAGAATCAAAAAATTGAAAATTTTTTATTTATTTTAACTCACGATTGGACATTCACATACGTAAATAAATTGTGACTTTATTTTATTTTTTTTATGAAAACACAATATTTTGATTATTAGATTATCGTGTAATCGGTGTTCGGCGATATGACGACATGGATACAACACCTTTTGGCAACACTTGATAATATATTTTTTTTACAAATGACGTTACACCAAAGTGATTAAAAATAAATTTGAATTACGTGTTTTAAAAATTATTGTGATATTTTTTTTGAAAAATGATAATTTTCCATACGAATGTTTTTTCCAAAAAAATATAAAGTATTTTCAGGAAAATATCTTCAGCTTTTAAGTTAAAGAAAAATGTATTTTTTCGGAAAAAAAAATTGTATAAACTATACAATATGTAAATATACAATTATTGAAAATAATATCCATAAAATTAATATTTAAAACAATCAATAAAATTCTCTGTAAAATAGTCGCACTTGAAAATTTTGAATTAAACAAATTTTTTTATCGTCTACGAAATTAGAGTGAAGTTGTGCGATAGAATTTTTTTTTTTTTGCAGTCCAAATGTTTAATTATAACAGAGCGTCAAGACCCTTTCCCTAAATGTATTATGTGTAAAAAAATATCAATTACACATTAATGCAATTTATGGCTTTGTTAAAAAACAAAACAAAACAAAAAAAACTAAATATTTTATGACTATAATGCTATCGGACAATTCTAATTGCACTTTAGCTCCTCTGACAACACATAATTTTAACATTCAAGGAAAGTCGAATGAATGTTTATTTTATGATAATATGTACCTGATAAAATTCTACGCTAAGAAATTGCAATAATTAGAAGGAGCATAAAGAATGGAGGTATAAAAGAACGTCAGAAATGTGCATGAGTAAGTTGTTGTGGTCGAAACGGCAAATCAAGTTAATCTCATTGCACCAAGCATTATGACATTGCAACGCAGTTTCAGTTTTCTTTTTACAATTCTAACAATTGTTGTTTTAACTCACGGGCAAAATGATTATTGTAACATTTGTCGAGATCACACAATGTGCCAATTCACGGTAAGTAGAAAATTTCACAAGTTCTTTAATTAACTTTAATTCAATTTTATAAGCTTAGAAAAAAATTTACTAATTTTCATATAACAAAAGAGATTGAAATATTTATCACTCATGACGTTCAAAGACTTTTTATGTAAAAATTGCTTCAGTTTTTATAAACTAAAGCTCTATTTAACGACTAAAGTTATCAATTATCAATTTTTATTAGCTTGCACCAAAGTAAATGTTTTTGCACTAAAAAAAGATTTTCTTGACATTTTTTATTATACCTTATACTTATATATGCTATTTAAATCAAAAAAATGCTTCTTTCATGAAAAATTATTTTTAAACTGTAGGTATTTTTGCTGTTTTTAAAATGTGATATTTAAAAAATAGGATTTATTATAAATTCAATAAATGTATTAAACGTGACAATATTTTTTATTTCTGTATTTAATAATTTATGAAAATTTACAAAACAAAAAATAAATCTCACTATGAATTAATTTCTCTCACTCGGATGCAATTTTTCTTCTTCAATTTATTCGCATTCAGCTAAAAATTAATTTTTTTGGGTGGGAAAATATATTTCTTAAAATAAAAAAAATATCATTTTATATGACATTTCACGCAGAGGTTTTTTCTCTGTAGAAAGGTGAATAGAAAATTTTACTTTTTTTTTATTTTTAAATTTAATTATTAAATAATATTCTTTTCTGTATAGAATCCACGACCAGTTTGTAATGCAAGGGTATCTTCTCTCACGTCTCAACAACAAAACGAAATTGTAAACGTGCATAATGAATATAGACAAAAAGTTGCTTCAGGCAATGAAAATCGAGGAAATCCTGGACCACAACCACGAGCCAGAAATATGCCAAATATGGTGAGAAAGAGAAAAAATTAAAAAAACAAAATAATAAATTATAAAAATATGCTTTATGTTAATTGATTCTAAAATAGTACCTAACTATTAGTTGTTTGACGTAAACTTTATTTTATAATACTTTATATTTAAAAAGTTGAGATTAAGAAGAACATAATTTGATATTGGAAATAAAATATAAATTTTTCTCTAAGGCTTGGGACAGTGAAATAGCAACCATTGCCCAAAGGTGGGCCAATCAATGTAAATTTGGACATGACAGTTGCCGGGGTGTTCGTAAGTAATACAAAATTATTTTAAAAACGATGCGACAAAACATGAAGAATAAAAAAGATTTTCTTAATTTTTTTATTTAATGTATAAGTGAAAATCTAAGTGAAATCTAAAATTTTATAAACTTCAGCCACTTGGTAAAATAAATATTTATTTTACCACGTGTCTAGAGTTTTTAGTCATGAAATGCAACGACTAATTATTATGCATTTACTGTAATGATAAAAAATTACACTATGTGTCTAATATAAAAAAATATTTCATGAAATGACTAAGTCTTGTTATGCTGATAATGAAATATTTTATTATTTATTTATTTATTTTAATTCATTTAATACAATAATTTTAATCAATAAAAGATTAAAAACCGCTGCACAGTTAAAGTAGAAATTGTAGTGTTCATTTCATGAAAACTTGCTTCCTCATGGAAATTTTCTTTTGTTACGAATACATTATTTATTACAATAAATTATTTATTTAGTGTTTTTACTAGATTTTATTTTTATGTAATGTATTAAATATTTACTAAAATTTAATCAATTTAAAAGATATTGTCAAAAACGATCACACTTCTTTTTTTCCGGAAAATTCTGAATTCTTAAATATCAATAACTTGTTAATTTTAGGTTGTATAAAGTTCAAAAATAGCTAATTCGATACGTCTTTTAAGCGCCTATAAATTTAATGCAAAATATTAAAAATTAGATTACAATTTAATACCAAAAATCCACAAAAAATCGAATTTTTAAAAATTTCCATTTTTAAAAATGTCAATAACTTTTGCTAACATGGCAGCAGAGTGTTTAATAATGAGTCAAAAGATGCGTCTCAAAAAGATCTACAGAAGGAAAGAAAAATATTTTCAATTATTTAAACATTTGCAAAAGTTATGGTCAAAAAACTTTTTTTTATAATTTTTAAAATGTCAATAACTTTGGATAGAATTACAGTGAAATGTTCGCTAGTAGCTCAAAAGATGCGTTTTAAAAAACTCTACAGAAGGAAAGAAAAATATTTTCAATTATCTGAATATTTGTAAAAGTTATGGTCAAAAAACGTTTTTTTCGAATTTTTAAAATGTCAATAACTTTGGATATAATTACAGTGCAATGTTTGCTAATAGCTCAAAAGATGTGTCTTGAAAAACTTTGCAAAATTAAGCAAAAATATCTATAAGTGTTAATACATTTTTTAAAGTTATGGACAAAAAACGATTTTTACATATATTTCAAATTTAAAAAAAATTAGTTAATCTTCATTAATTTGGGTCAAAGTCACTAATAAATAGTAGAAGAAAATAAGGAAATTATTTAAGGCGCTAAATTTATTTTAAATAAATCCAACAATTCTAATATAAGTAGCGGCAACATTTTTTTTTGTTTGAAGTAATTATAAGTTAACAATTGAAAACGGTTATGAAATATTTTTTCTACTTTTTTAGGACGTTTTGGAGTCGGTCAAAACGTAGCTATGGCATGGACAACAGGCTCTAATCCTTCATCAATAAAGGATTTAATAGGAATGTGGTATAATGAGGTAGCACAATTCGATCGTAACCATGTTGATCCATTTGTGTAAGTAATAAGAAAAATTTATGAATTATTTATCTGAATATATGATTAAATTATTATTTTAAGTTCAATTTAGTTAAAACTATTTACAATATGGTCAAAATATCTCAACTGAATTGGATTTAAAATATTTTGTCACGTATAATTTACAATAGGAATTGATTTAATAATTTAATTGCATTTTGTCTATAATAGATTTAGCACTGCTACTGGACATTATTCGCAAATGTTGTGGGCTACAAGTACGAGAATCGGCTGTGGATATGTTAATTATATGAATGGAAATCAAAACACTGTTTTACTAGTTTGTAATTATGGACCAGCAGGTAACGTCATAGGAGGTAAAATGTACGAAGTGGCTCCTTAGTGGGATATTAATAAAATAGTTTCATTTTCAATGTACTAATAAATACTTTTGTAACCGAAAAACAATAAATCTAAAAAACAATGTTAAGTGTGTTTTTGTTTTATTTGTATAAAATAAAATTTTCTTTCATACAAAATTAATTCGATGATGATTTCCAAGATTGTCGATTGCGATACTGAATTTAATAAAAAAGTTTGAGTCATTTGTTGCCTATATGCTCGGTTTCATTTATTAATGACAACCGCATTTCATTAATGAATATTTTACCAGTGGGAAAAATCAAACAAGATGATAATTAATTTGCTCCAGTAAGTAAAGTACTAATAAGGAGAAAATTTAAAATCTTGATTAAAATGCGAATACTTTGTAATATGCGCGCAGTAAAATAAATTATCATTTATTTCAAAATGTTGTTCTCTTAAATTGAAAATTTCCATTTACTCTAAAAAAAAAATTCCACACTTAAAAGCAGAAGTATTTTCTCGTAAAATGAAAAAAACTAAAGCTTAAAGTACTTTTTTAACGTGAAGAAATAAAATTAACAAAACGAGCAAAAAAAAAAGAAGGAAAGGGGATTGTACAGTTTCTCGTTTTAGGAAGATAGAATAATTAACGAAAGAAGTAATTGGAAAAGTACAATCGGACAACAAAAAAAAAATTAAATAATGTAACGCAAGGAAAGTTCAAGAGATAACTAAGTTTAATTTATTCTGATAATATTATTTAAAATATCTTAAAGTACATCGAAGAATTTATTTTGTTAGTGTACAGATAACAATAATATCGATAAATCAGAAGTAATTTATGAACTTATTAGATAATATACTAATTATTGAATTCTTATTAATAAATTGTTAACTTATATTAAAAAATATGTATTTATTGGTCAAAGCCTCGTCCCAAAATTGTTTCTAATATGTAAACAAGATAAATCGAGAAATTTTAGGGTGTTAAAACAAGAAATCACTTTCAATTTAATTTTAAGTCCATTTATTTTTAACACAAAAATTTTACACTGTCTTGACTTTAACATGTTATAATGTAGACTGCGAGAAGTTCCCTTTTTCTTCCCCTCCTGGGTTCCATAACTCGCCCCTCTCCTCGATAAGTAAGGTTATTCTATTACCTGAGACAATTAAAGAAACTCCGAAGAGGGTATAGACCACGCCTTCAAGTTTGGTTTCCACCTTCATAAACAATAAACAAAACTAAAGAAAAGAGAGGGGATTCTTAGACAAACCATTAGGATGATGGTCCTTTATACTATTACGTCCGTCTAGACATGAGCACAAGGGTGCAGTGAGAAAGACCAAGACAAAAAAGGAAGGGCCTTAATAGATACAATAGGCAAGGGCCTCATTATTACAAGAGACAAGGGTCTCAGTGTAATTATTCATAATTTTCATAAACAGTGACGACTTATCTCGACCAAGCCTCTAACACAAACAATCATAAAAAATCAAATAATAAACATATTTACAATTAAAATAAAAACTTATATACACGTCACTAACATAGGGGAAATATTATAAGTTCTTATTTTTCAAATTTTGAACAAATAAATAAATCATTTAGACATAACACTAAAATAAAATTTTCTATTTTACTATCTTCGTATTTAAAATATTAGAAGGGAATATTTTTAAAGAATTAGAGATTCAAATTTAATTGAAAAACTGCATGTTAAAATAAACTGATTCTAAAAATATTGGTTGTTCAAATGTAAATTTGTCGATAAAATTTATCAGTCTACAGGAATCTCTTCATTTTTCGGACATAATTATATCAAAAAATTAATGTTAAAAATGTCACTTTTTTCGGAAACTCAATGTCTAAAAATTCTTTTTCTTTCTCTTTTTTGCAGGAAGTCCGTTTGACTGCCTACTCGACATTGTTCCAATAAAAAACGAAAAAGGTGACGTCGTTCTTTTTTTGGCCTCACATAAGGATATCACACATACAAAAAATCTTCAACTCTGTGAGTTATACGATAGTGGTAAGTGAATTTTGCTTTGCAAAATGTCGCATTGAATCAATGATGAAAAGTTTTAATACTTTTTTGTTTTTTTATTTTTATTTAGAATATTTCAATGAACTTTTCTAATAAAACTTTTCTAATATAAACTTTTTTCTGTTAAATATATAACGCTTCATGAGGCAATTATGTTTTGTTCAAAATACACACATATCTTTTTCTCATATTACAATTTTTCCCTATATTTAGTGTGTTAAACAATGTTTCAAAAAGAAAAAAAAATAGGAAATAATATTATAAATGAAACAACTTTTACCAGAGATTCATGCGTCATGTAAACACGCTTTGAAAGCCACGACAATTAACGTTTTTTATGCAGGAACAATGGAATTCACGATCAAAATGGTATTAACTTAAATTCGTCTATAAACGATTTAAAATTATATTTTACACTTTATTTTGCTATGAGTTTAATCCTTTAACACCCAATAATTTTAAATAATTTCTTAATAATACAAGAATATTTGTTTCATTTTATCAACTTGTGATAAAAAATTCTGACAATCGTTTAAGAATGAATTTTTAATAAACATAAATAAATGAAAAGAAAGTATTGTTTAAAATTAATTTTTTGAAATATTACTTGAAACCAGATGTTAAAAATTATTTTAAAAAAAATAAAATCTTTTTAACATTGTTCTTCGTTGAAAGAATTCAAGTCTATTTGTTTAGAAACTCTAACATATTAAAAATAAAATATTTTATGGAAATTTTGCATAATGTTAGTAAAATAATAATTAGCCTGATAATAAAATTTTATCAGGAAAATTTATTAAGTATTTTAGAAAATAACATATCTATGAATAATAAATTACACACGTAAATACATTTTGTAGGCGCTGAAGGGTTAAACGCTAAAAAAGCTTCTTGACTACAGCTATTAAATTTAGAAAATTTATCACAATTAAAATTTTCTTAAAATACACAATTTTAAAGCAAAACACCAAACGCACTCTTAGGCATTATTAGCAGGCATAATTATTTTTATTTTTAAGCATTATTATATCCATACTATGTCATTATTAATACATACAATTAATATTATCAGTAAACAATATAATATTAATTATCCGTTCTTGGAAAATTCGTGTAACCTCCAGAGATCAAAGAGAAAGAAAATTAATAAATTTTAAAGTTTAAATCACGAATTTTATTTAAATTTAAATTTTGTGACTTGCAATTTAATTATAATTACAATAATAATTTTTAATAATTATAATATTGTTATAATATTTGAACAAATAATATTTGAATTCTCCAAGAACGGATAAATTATAATTGTAAATTTTAATTTTTTTACCATAAAGTAATATTTATTAATTAATTTAAAATTTTCTAATTGATAAAATCTTTCAATTTTTTTGATGTATTATTTAATAAATTGGAAGCAATATATTGTTAATAAATATTGATAAAATTTTCTTCCTACAATATTAATAATATTTTAAAAATAATTCATAACGTTTAACAACGCTAATGTTTTGAATTTCATATAAAAGTAAAAATGAATAAAATAATGTGTGAATAAAATAAAAAAAAAATATTTTAAAGTAAAGCTTTTCTTTGCTCAAAGAAATTTACTGAATTTAAAGTATGAAAAGCTTAAACTTGACGAGCACATAGTTGGTGCAAAGTTGGAGTTGAAGCACATTTTAAATAATGCAACGTTTGTGGCACTGTTTATGAAAATTTTAGTATGCAGAAAAGCAAACTAAGTATCTGTCACGGAATATCATAATTTAATTATATTCTTCTCACATCTTAAAATTGTGGCTTAAATCTTTTAAAACACACCTTATAAAAATGTTTTTTTTTTTTTTTTTTTTTAATATTTACAAAGAAAGTGCACATAAATGATAAAATAAAATACATTTTAATAAAACCCAACATTTTAAATTATCTATAAATACAGTTGTTTAACAATTTTCAGATGCGAATGGCAATCTCGATCCTGAAGCTCCTCCAGCAAATTATGGCAGAAGAAGAAGTCGAGCCGTCCTATATCAATTGTCAGGCCATTATAAGCAGGACAGTAAACATAAGATTAAGTTAAATAGTGTGAGTAAAATTATTAATTTTCTATATAGATAAGTAAGACCGTTATTAACATATACATAATATGTTGAATATTAGTTACTGTGTCTTGAAATGTTTTTAATTTTTTTTTATACACGCTTCTTCCTTTCTAATTTTTACAGACATTCCACGTATACTTTGTGACGTTGCAAATTATTGCAAGTCACAAAATTTCAATTTAAATTAAATTCGTGATTTACACTTTAAAATTTATTAATTTTCTTTCCCTTTTGATCTCTGGAGGTTGCACGAATTTTTCAAGAACGGATAATTAATATTATATTTATTGTAATGTATTTTTAACCAACATTACATTTTAAAATATAAAATAGAGTAAAACATTAATATCAATAAGACGAATTAATTTATTGTAATGAAGTCCGTTGCAGGATATAAAATACAGCAAATATAAAATCATAAATAAATTGCATAAATCATAAAAAACGCAGTAATCTCTACTCGTTAGAAAAGCATCTATTCGGTTTGGGCCCAGAACGGCAACTGCCCCTCGGTTGTCCCCTGGAAAACCGCGTTTCCTTCAGGAGACTCTCCAAGTCCCAGAACTGGCTAGGAACATGTGTCCGACACATGTTCCGCATTCGTCCTTTGCTATAATCTCAGGGTCTCTCATAGTCCAAAGGAGTCAAACCCTAACAGCATTTCTCAAACTATCTCGAACGTCAAAAATTTGTTTACCACATATTGTTATTTATTACTAAAAATTATAATTATTTATTTCGAGCAAATTTGGAATCATCGGAAACACCTGTAAAAATTTGCAATTCTACCAAACCTTTGTCAGCAATCAATTAATCTTCTGGTCGAATCTCGGAATTAATTGGATCATTGATTGATCAATTTATTCAATTTTCTTTTGAAATAACTGAAGTACTTTCGTAAGAATTTAATAGTTACTTAGGTTAAATAATAATCAACAAATCTTGATTGCCAAGGGAGATAAATTCCTAGGAACAAGACAGGATTCTTCCTCTTTCGTTTGGTGACTTCCAGAGTGATAACATTGATTTAAATTTTTTGAATTTGAATTCTACGAAAAATTTCCAAACGATTACTGATGTTTCTAAATCTTTTCTCCTCAATTTTTAAGTTTTTCCGCATACAGATTATAGTCGTTCACACACTTTTGATTCTCGTTATTTCTTTCGTAATCCTCGTGGTGTTGAATTTTTTTTCTGGAATATTTTCTGAGTATGAAAATCCCACGTCTTTGCATGTCATTCTGATAGATTTTATTGATCCCTTCGGCAATCATCCGTCGCAAAAATTTGCTGATTGATTCTTTTGACATATGTTCATATTAAAATATATTTAATGCAACTAAATAATGTTACCCGAAATGTCTATCATTGACAGAATTTGTTAGTTCCGCATATTTATTTTAACATGTGGTCTAATTATTAATTAACATGAATTGTTAATCAATCAGAACAATTACGAATAAGGTAAATTAATTCGACAAAAGATACCTTAAGTACAAAAACTTTATTTATATGTGTGTATATTACGGTTGTTTTTTAATGTTTGAAATTCGCGATGTTTATTATGGTTTCGACATACTTTGCGTAATTTACTTGTTTAATAAAGTTGAGAATTATATCTGGTTAAGGATAGCGAAAATGATCCTTACCTTTCGAAGATAATTTTTATTCTGATTCTTACAAGAAGTTCTCGGATGTAAGTTGAAGTCGAGAAGGGAGGTTCAAAATTGGAAAGGAAGGGAAATGATTTCCTTGATTGGTTTCTTTGAGGAAAAACCCAAAAAGGTGCGGAGTTGAATTAAGATTGGCAATTTGGTTGGTTTCCCATAGGAAAAACCCAAAATGTTAAGTTAGTACAGATATTATATTTTAAAAACTCATAAAACTTGTAAAATGCAAAGATCTTTCATTGTCAGAGGAGCTAGACTTTGGAATAAACTTCCAACGACTATTAGAGATTCATCTAATCAGTTTATATTTAAGAGATTATTTTTCGATTTTTTATATAGGAAAAGAAATGGATTTTTTGACATTACTTACTGGTAACTGGCTATCAATTATTATTTTTCAAAATTAATATTTAATTTTTCTTTTGTTTATTAGGATCTTCGTATTATATTCTCTTCTTATTATCTTCTTTCATTACCTTATTTTTATTGTTGTTATTCTTTTGCTTTCATTATGAGTTGTATTACCATAGTTTATTAGTTATAAGTTAGAAACTTTTGTTAATTACTCACAAATTTTAAATAATTTATCGTTAAATTGTAATTTTTTGTATTAGTTCCTTAGTGGGCTTTAAGCCCTAGGAACTTGATCTCATTAAATAAATAAATGAATAAATATTATGATATCAGGTATTGCCGTGACCCTTCTGAGCGAAGTAATAAAATATGGTTTTATTGGGTTTTTAAGTATTTATCTTAATCCGAAGAGCGTTAGTCCCTTTCTTACAATATCATCATTTATCAATTGGTATATTAGTCCTTTCTTTGATTATACCGAGCAATTGAAAGTGCAAAAAAGGTATTTTTAAATTTCAAGTAAGATGAGAAAATATTCATTTAGGAAAGACGAGTATACGTTAATCCAAAAATTTATGTTTCTATTGTGAAGTATAGTGTTTTGTTTGTTTTATAACTAAATTATAAATTTAACCTAAGTAACTATTAAATTATTACGAAAGTAATAAAAATTTTATAATAATAATAATTTATAATAATAATTTTCAAAAATTTCTATTTGTAAAGAAATTAAAGTTGCGCAGCGACAGAATTGTATTACTAGTATTAACTATTTTTATTTTTAGCTAAGTTTTTTTTTTTTTTCATTATAGTTATGTATCCTGTTTCTTACAAGGCTCATTAGCCCTAGGAATAAATCAGATTAAATAAATAAAACAAACAAAAGGGTGGATTATGATTACGATTAAGTGGTTCTTTTCCAAGTAGTCCAGTTTTTTAAGTGTTGATTGAAGCTGCAAAACTTTCTAAATAGATAATAGCCATTTACCAACGAGCGATTAAGGAATTTAGATTATCGTAGTATCGTCGAAACTAAGATTTGTTGTCGGCAAACAATTATATCTATATGTCTTTATTCTTGATCTTGACATGAAGTTTTAGTACTAAATTTTCACACCCACGAAAGCAACCCCACATGACTGGACCAGAGCCAACTAATAATTTACTTAGCCCTATACCTTGCACGAGTAATTCAATTTACAACTCGTCTCATCCTCACGTATTCTCTCTCTCTCTCTCTCTCTCTCTCTATGGGTGGTAATACTTATGCAAAACATTAGACACAAATTAAAGCCGATTAAAATTATTACATAGTTACCCATTGCTTTAATGAAATTAAAACTTCATGTAAAATTTACCAATTCTGAAAAAATTATAAATACAAACTATTTCTTAGCAGGTGATTATTTTTGACAAAATGGAACTTAATTTTTATATTTAGAAAAATTTTCCAATTGTGTAATAATCTCAAAAATAAATTAATAAATGTTAATTCAATCCTATGAAAAAATTAATTGATTATAAACTCTATTTAGCATTGAATATATTTTTACATTTTATTTTTTCTTGGTGAAAATCCATAGATGGTATATATTGTAAAAGTTTTTGTTGATAAGAGTACTGAAGTTTACATTGAGAACTAATTTAAGAGTTTTTATTCACGACGATTTTGAATGGTTTTAAATTATTGCAAGTACTTTCGTCAAGTAATCACCTTGTTTCTTAAAAAAAAAATTTAAGATTCTTGACTAACTTTTGAAACTTTTAAAAAACCTCTTTTTAAGCTCGCACCTCATTCATTCTATGGATTATTAAGATATATTACCTGAAAGTTGTAAAGCCCTTGAGAAAAAGGGAACTCCTTATATCTCTGAAAGAAATATTTTAAATTAAAATTTAAGATGTTGAAAATGAGACGAAAGTATGACACATTCAGAAAAGGTGAGAAAAATGTCTCTTGTCTTACCTTCTTCAAATCTTTGTCCTATATTTTTTTTTTTAAATAAATATTCGTTAAAAAGTTGTTCAAAAATATAAACATATCACAATGTAAATTTAAATCTTCCTATCACAGAAAATTTTTATATGTTATATTATATTATAATTATATTATTTATATCTTTTATCATGTTTTAATAAGTTTTTGAAATTGTTTTAAAATTCAACAAAATGCTGATCCGAAATATTATTTGGCGTAGGTATTAATATATTTTTTGCCAAAATGACATATATTTTACGATGTTTACTACTCTTATTAATTTTGTGATGTAGAAGATGATAAGAAAGTTGATAAATACAATATTCTAAAAATTGTTCAATGAATCACTTTTTTCAGCTAATCAATCATTCTAAATTAAAAATTTAATATAATTCACATAGAATTGGAACAAAGTTATCTTGAAGATATGCATCTTTAATTTTGACACGTGTGTATTTAAAACAGACGAAATCTTCCATTTAGAGTATAATTTATAGTTGTACTTTTGTCATCACAATAATTTTAACTGGATAATAAATTGTTTATTTATTAAATTTAAAATTTAATTGTTAATTAAATTTTTAATTGATTCTCAATTTTTAAGAAACAACCAATTTAGCACGTAATCTTGCGGCAATCTTGCGACAAGCTTGCCGTGCAAGTTTTGCAAGATTACATCGCAAGCTTGTGGCAATCTTGCCACAAACTTCAAATGTCCCCTTATAGCAAGCTTGCCATGTAAGCTTGCAGCAATGTTGCACGGTAATTTTACTGCAATATTACGCCATGCTTGGTGTAAGATTGTGGCAAGATTGCTGTAAAATTATATTTTTCAGAATTTA
>JUFY01020341.1:4447-14856 GCA_001855655.1 Leptopilina clavipes | reverse complement strand
GATATTACCTGAACGTTGCTGGGTAATATTACCTGAGTATTACCTGAATACTACCTGGATTTTACCTGAATTTTGCTGGGTAATATTACCTGTATATTTCCTGAATATTGACAAAATATATTACCTGAATATTTGCTTGAATATTATCTGAGTATTACCTGAATATTACCTGGGAATATTGATTTAACATTTTTCTAAATTTTACCAGGAAAGATTCCTTCAATATTACCCCAATACTCCCATCAGGAAATATTGCCTCAATGTAGATTCTAACAGACAAAATAATATTGATATTGTTTCTTCAAACTATTTCGATTTATAAACCTCAACATTGTGGATTGGCGCGCGAATTCCGTTTCCTCTTCCGACGAGTGTCATGGCGCTCACGTTCCTCTCGAGTGTTCGACCTCTTCGGGCGGGGTTGCAAAGATTCTAAGAGCGAGCGAGCGAGCGATCGAGAGAGAGAGAGAATGAGAGAGAATGAGAGAGAGAGAGAGAGAGAGAGAGAGAGAGAGAGAAAGAGAGAGAGAAAGAGAGAGAGAGAGAGAGAGAGAGAGAGAGAGAGAGCGAGCGAGAGAGATTCTCACATTTCCCTGATATTGTCTTTTGTTTTCCCTCCGACGATTGGGAATTTTTTCTTTTTTTATTTTTCCATCTCTCTTTTTCTCTCTCTCTCTCTTCTGTCTCGTGTTTGAAGAGGTGCGCGTGCGATGGGTGGCTCCCACGGTCAGAGGAAGCGCGACCAATCGTTGAAATGTACTGGCCACGCCCTCCTCTCGCGGAGGAACTGCACTGCGAGAGTACACTCGGGAGTGCTCACTGCTGTGAGGTAGTACCACTCTCCCTCTCTCTCAACATATATATATATATATATGTATGTACACTCTGGAATCTTCCCTCCCCCATATTTCCCCTTCCATGCTGTAAAACATTGCAGTCAAGTTGATTCCCCACCAAGTAGTGGAGAATTAAACCGCCCTCCCTGGAGGTATCAACGAATCCCCCCCTGCTCCCCTTTCCTCTCTACCACCTTCTCTTTGCAGCCAGCAGCCTCTGAGAATTCCCTTCTGTATACATATATATATATACCTATTGAGAGTGAATACCGAAGGTCCAGGAGAGTGAGAAGTTCAGAAAGCTTAGAGGGAAGAACATGGTCTGAGAGATATTCAGAGAGAGAGAGAGAGAGAGAGAGAGAGAGAGAGAGAGAGAGAGAGGGATGCTCATTGTAGAAATGACGATAATATTGATTCTGATTGGGTCTTTTTTGTCTGAGGGACTATATTATTAATGGGAATGAGATTTAGTTTTTCGTTCCAGAGAGGGAATTGATTGAATTGATTTAGTCAAGTCGCAACGAAGGATTGTTAGTTTCAAAGAGATTCATTCGTTTCTTTCAATTGTGTAATTAATAGAGCCACAGTTGATCAGTTGTTATTTGATGCCAATTATTAGTTTAGGTTTGATTATTAGCTATTTTTAGCAGTAGATGATGAAGATTATCATTTAGCGCTAGAATTAGTGGATGATTAACAATCAGTATAGCAGATGGTGCATAATATTTAGTAATAGATGCTGATGAAGTTCTACCAGATGATACAGAATTTTTAGTAATAGGTGCTGAAGAAGAACAACCAGATGATGACGAAGAATTTTTAGTAATAAGTACTGAAGAAGAACAACCAGATGATGACGAAGAATTTTTAGTAATAAGTACTGAAGAAGAACAACCAGATGATGAAGAAGAATATTTAGTAATAGATGCTGAAGAAGTCCTACCAGATGATGAAGAATATTTAGTAGTTGATGCTGAAGAAGTCCTACCAGATGATGAAGAATATTTAGTAGATGATGCTGAAGAAGAACTACCAGATGATTGAAAAGAATATTTAGTAATAGATGCTGAAGAAGAACAACCAAACGATGAAGAATATTTAGTAGATGATGCTGAAGAAGAACTACCAGATGATTGAAAAGAATATTTAGTAATAGATGCTGAAGAAGAACAACCAGATGATGAAAAAGAATATTTAGTAATGGATGCTAAAGATGATGAAGAATAGTTAGTAGTAGATGCGGCAGAACAACTACCAGATAATAAAGAATTTTTAGTATAGTTGATGCTGAAGAAGAACTACCAGATGATAAAAAAGAATATTTAGTGGATGATGTTGCATATCATCCAGAACCTGAATCAGAAGATGATGCTTTGTATTTAGTAGATAAAGATGCTTGTCATACAACACCCAAGTTAGCAGATGATGAACAGTATTTAGTGGATAATGCTGATTATTATCCAGAACGCGATTCAGTAGATGATGAACTACATGATGTTCATTATTATCAAGTACATAATTCAGTTAATGATGCTAATTATCATCAAGCACTTAATTCAGTAGATGATGCTGATTACCAGCAAGCACTTAATTTCCTAATAGATGATGCAGATTATCATTCAGCAGCCAAGTAAACAGATGATAAACAATACTTAACGGATGTTGCTGATTGTCATGTATTAAATACTTCAGCAGATGATAAACAGAAAGTATTCTTCATCATCGACTGAATTAGACTGAACCAACATCCACTAAATATTGTTCACCATCTGCTAAATTGACAACTGGATGATTAGCATCATCCGCAGTAACTATTCGGAAACGTCTACTGCACTCAGTAACAGATGAGAATCAACAACATCTACTAAATATTTGTCATCATCAACTGAATTAGGTGTTGGATGATAATTAGCACATTCCTTATCATCTACTTACGTGGGTGCTGGATGATAATCTGCATCATCTACTTGATCAGCATCAACAACTAAATACTGCTCATCATCTGCTAAATTAATACTTAGGTGCCGCAGATGATTATCAGCATCATCTAATACTAAATATTCACCATCAGCTAAAGTGTTTGCAGCATCATTATCAGCATCAACTTGTAAATACTATTCAGCATCTACTTTTAATTAAACCCACCGGATGATAGTCTTACCAAATAGTAATTATACCATATTTTCTAAACCGAATGCTAGAAAATGTCAATGAAACGCTGTCAATCAAATATTTGCCAAAGCAAAGAAAGAGAGAGAGCAAAATACAGAAGAAAATAATTGCATTAGATGATGACAATTCCAAACCAAAACGGAATAAGATAACAAGCGCAGTAAATTAAAGAAAAGTCTTCAAAAAAAAAAAACCAAAGCAAAAGTATCGATTTTAAAAATGGTCGGTTTGCGTTATCTCTCATTCTCCCTCTCCTTCTCTGCAGGGATTGGACGTTTCCCTTTTGGATTCGATTCTCATTAATCTTCGTCTCCTCCCTGGTTGCTTTCGTTTTGCGATTTCTTATATGTTCGAAGCAGCCCTCAGTGTCTTTTTCTACTTTTTATTCCTCCCTCTTTCTCTCTCTCTCTCTCTCTTTCTCTCGGGGGTCTCTCCTCTCATCACCTCTTCTGGGTGAGTCCACTGAATCCAACATGGCCGCCATCGCCACCGCCGGCCTCGAACCATTCTCGAGCAAACTTTCATCTGCCTCGGCACTTTTATCTTCTTCTTCTTCTTCTTTTCCTTCTCTATCAACAAAAATCCGGATGATTTCAAAAAAACGCAAAATTTAGCCCACTGAACATAAATGGATGATCCGATTTGAAGAATCCAAAATGGGTATATTTTTTTTATTTGGTAAAATCCAAAAGGCGATTTTCAGAAAAAGGAAAATAAAGAGAAGAGTAGGAAGTTTCTTCCCTATAGGATCGAAGTTATATACACAATTCTCAGGGAGGTTTTTGCGCATGACGAGTCTGCGTTCACGGAGGGTTTATACGCCCTCTTTCCTCCCCCTCATCACTCCGCTGAAGGGGTATCATTTTCTAACGAGAGGTATACAATCCACCCGCGCGTCACCGTTATGATAGTGCAGCGCATAATAATATAACAGTGGGCGAGACCTAAATGTGTGCAAGCCAGAATTGAAACAAGCCCATTTTATTAATTATGCATGAGAGTATGTGCAATGTGCATTTTCAGTCACCAATCAGCGTTTTATCAAGAGTCCAAAGGGAAATAATTGTACTGCAATAACCATATTGTTGTATTGTCCTAAATGTTTTAATGTCCTTTGGGTATTCTTTATCATCTATGGTGAATTAGACGCTAGGTGACAATCAGCAACATCCGCTAAGTATTGTCCATCATCTGCTAAATTAGACGCTAGGTAATAATCACCAACGTCCACTAAGTATTGTTTTATCATCTGCTAAATTTCGCTCTGGATGATAATCACCAACATCCACTAAGTATCATCAATTATCATCTGATAGGAATTATTTATCATCTGGTAGGAATTATTTATCATCTGGCAGGAATTATTCATCATCTGCTAATTATTGTTCGTCTATTGAATTATTTACTATAGATGTCAATTAGCAACGTCCCCTAAGTATTTTTTATCATCCACTAAATTAGACACTAGGAAACTTGATAATTTCCTAGCATCTATAGGAAATAGCATCTTCCTAGTTTCCGCAACATCCACTAAGTATTGTCTATCATAAGCTAAATTTGGTACTGCGGATGATAATCAGCATGATGTAGTAAGACTTTTTTAGCATCTAGCAACATCCACTAAGTATTGTCCATCATTTGCTATAGAGTAAGTGCTTGATGATAACCAGCAACAAACGCTATTTTTTTTTCATCTACTATAAATTTGGTCCTGGGTGCAGACTGCATACCGCTAGAATAATGTGCGAGTAGATGACAACCAACATCATCTACTAAATGCTGTTTATCATTTACTTACTTCTGTACTGGATGATAATTAGCATCATCTGCTAAGTACTAACTGGATGTTGGTCAATGTTGCCTAGTGTCTAATTCACTAGATGATAAAAAATTCTTAGTAGCTTCTTAGATCCTAAACATAAGCTAGCATTTAATTCAGTAGATGATAAATAATACTTCCTGGATCTTATAATCCGATTCCGCATCAAAACGGAACTTGGAAGATCATTTTCTTGTCCGCCTTTTGCGATAGGTCAGGGTTAATGGCCGAAACTTTTCTATGTAAGAAAATCACTGGCGGCGATTCGTCATAATTTTTTTTTCCATCTTGCCTTCCGTCTGTCCCTGCGGGGAGAGGTATTTAAGCTCCGAGAGAGAGAGAGAGAGGCAGTAGACCCTTCCGGCGGTATTTGACGTTTTTGTCCCAACTCCAATGGCACGGGCGAAGATTTTTCAATTCCTCCTCTTCTCTCTCTCTCTCTCTCTCTCTCTCTCTCTCTCTCTCTCTCTCTCTGTCGAGAGAGAGAGCAAAACGATGCGATTCTCCGTTCCACTGACTTTAGTTACTTCCGTTTTAGCCTTCCGTCTAATATATATAATTACCTGCTACTTTTCCCCCTCCTGAGTCTTCCATTTCTCGTTATTATGATCCACTGAAGGAAAATGCTGAAAAATGTTGAAAAATATTGAAAAAAATTGAAGAAATTTGAAAAATATTGAAGAAATTTGAAAAATCTCGGCACAACTAGGCGGTAAGCGGGAGCGTCCCTTGGTGAATTTTTCCCCCACTCTCGACCAATTCTTATTCTACTCGTATTTCTCCTTTTCCCCCCGGTGGAAATGTTTACATCTACTTCAAAAATAATATTTCACATCGAAATGTATATTTAAAAGAAGAATCCAACAGAAAAAATACGATTTTGGCAAGCGCTACGAAGATATTTAAAATCTTTTGTGAAATCGAGTAAGTCAGCGGGTTTATCGGTCTCTCGGTCGTTGGTTTCCAAACCAAAACATTGGGGGGGGGGGGGAGGGGAAAAAACACCCACCCTGTAGTCTCTCCTCTTTTTTCGTCGTTGCAAGTGGCCTTGAACTTGAAGGGAAGTCAGAATGGAGAGAGAGAGAGAGAGAGGGTCTTCCAATTGGCCCGAAAAACCGTGTCGCAGTTTTTCCCGGTCTACAACGAGGAACGATCTCCGCAGTACCGGGGCAAAGAGCTCTGGCGAAACGACGCTTCTTACCGGCTACTTGTTAGGTCGGACGGAAGGTACCCGGGACCCTCTCTATCCGCAACCCTCAATTCTCTTTTTCTATATAACCCCCCCTCCCCTTGCCCCACACACAAATCTCACCCTCTTTCTTTTCCCCCCACCCCTTCTCATATCTTTTTACCCCAAGAGGCAATAAGATTTGTGGTTATAGCGTGTTTTTGGCCCCCATGAACTCTCAAATGTTTTTCTATATATAATATATATTTGTGATTCCCCCCCCCCCACACCCCCTATTTAAGGGTATTTTACAAATTCTAGTTTTGGGTTTTTTTTTGCGATTTTTGGAAAAATTGGACAAACTTTCTTGAATTTTTTTGGTATTTATTTTGTGGATTTATTATTTTTTTGGTGAATTTATTTATAATTATTAATTATAATATTAATAATAGTATAATTAATAATAATTTATAATTTATAAGTTCAGTTTACACATATTAGTTTATTCGTCATTAATGCTAAACAATTAATTTAGTAATGAAAGAATAAAAGAAAAGGCAGATTATTATTGTTAATTAGTTTAATGAACTAATTCTAACAATTTAATTTAATAATTAGTTATTTAGTAAACTAATTTAATTTGTTAATTATTTATTCAATAGAGTAATTTTGTTTACTGAATAGATATTTAATAAACTAACTTAATTTACTAATTAGTTTATTTCATAAATGCTGGATAATTAGTTAATTAATTAGTTATTTAATAAACAAATTCGTAAATTAAATTAGTTAGTTAATAAACAAATTGGTAAATTAGATTAGTTATTTAATAAACTAACTTAATTTACTAATTAGTTTATGGCATCAATGCTGAAAAATTAATTAATTAATTAGTTATTTAATAAACAAATTAGTAAATTAAATTAGTTAGTTAATAAACAAATTGGTAAATTAGATTAGTTATTTAATAAATTAACTTAATTTACTAATTAGTTTATTGCATAAATGCTGAACAATTAATTAATTAATCATTTATTTAATAAACAAATTAGTAAATTAAATTTGTTAGTTAATAAACAAATTAATAAATTAGATTAGTTATTTAATAAACTAACTTAATTTACTAATTAGTTTATTGCATAAATGCTGAACAATTAATTAATTAATTAGTTATTTAATAAACAAATTAGTAAATTAAATTAGTTAGTTAATAAACAAATTGGTAAATTAGATTAGTTATTTAATAAATTAACTTAATTTACTAATTAGTTTATTGCATAAATGCTGAACAATTAATTAATTAATCAGTTATTTAATAAACAAATTGATAAATTAGATTAGTTATTTAATAAACTAACTTAATTTACTAATTAGTTTATTGCATAAATGCTGAAAAATTAATAAATTAATTAGTTATTTAATAAACAAATGAGTAAATTACATTTGTTAGTTAATAAACTATTTAGTAAATTAAATTTCTTATTTAATGAAATAATTAGTAAATTAAAATACTTATTTAATAAACTAATTTAATTTACTAATTAGTTATTTAATAAACTAATTAAATTCACTAATTAGTTAGGTACTAATAAACTAATTTAATTTACTAATAAGTAATTAAATAAACTAATTTAATTTTCTAATTTTTTTATAACTTATTTTTAAAAAATTAATTAATTAACTAAATTAATTATCGTTTCTATTTGTTTAATATTTATTTTTTTATTTATTATTCAATTTGTTTATCTCTCTATTCTCTTTACGTCTTTTTTTTTTGTCCGCCATTTATTTATCTGCGTTATTTCACGGTTTATTCGCAATTCCCGAAAGTAATAAATTTCCAGTTCATTAACAATGAATGAGCTGCTTATTGACATTGTGTTATTTATTTATATATAGTTTTTTTTTTTTTTTTTTTTTTTTGATCGTGAGTTCCCGAAATAATGATGGGGTATAACCCTAATCTCCCCCTACAGCCTCTCCTTTTATCTCTTCTTGTCTTCTTTACTCCAATAATAAAAGGTTGTCGTAGTCGTTGTCGTTGTCGTCGTGTCGGGGAATAATAAAAATTCCCAGCGCGGGATTTTGCTCCCGCTAATAAAATTAATTACTCATTTCTATCGTGGCTTCGAATACTTTCATAACTCGTGCTTCGACTAAAAAGTATCATTTCTTCGTCTCATAAAATTCTCGAGGTCCGATGTCCGCCCATCGAAGTTATTAAATTACAATCTTCGTCCCTCTATAGAAGTCGTCTCTTTCCTCACTTTTTCTATTCAACTCTCTTCATTTTTTTTCCTATGTGTGACAATTTTGATTTTTATCATAAGGTATAAAAATAATTACAGGATTTATATTTGAATTTAACTAATTTAATAAACTTTGGGTTTCGTTAAAGTTTTGGTTTCGTCAAAGTTTTGGCTTTTCTTGCTTTTGAACCACTTTAAAGTTTTGGTTTTATCAACCATTTCAAAGTTTTGGTTTTGTCAAAGTTTAATCCATAACAAAGTTTTAGTTTGTCAAACTTGAAACCACTTTAAATTTTTGGTTTCCTACAAAGTTTTGGTTTTGTCAAAGTTTTGGTTTCCTACAAAGTTTTGGTTTTGACAAAGTTTTGGTTTCCTACAAAGTTTTGGTTTTGTCAAAGTTTTGGTTTCCTACAAAGTTTTGGTTTTGCCAAACTTGAAACCATTTTAAAGTTTTGGTTTCCTACAAAGTTTTGGTTCTTGTCAATGTTTAATCCATAGCAAAGTTTTAGTTTCCTACAAAGTTTTAGTTTGTCAAACTTGAAACCACTTTAAATTTTTGGTTTTGACAAAGTTTTGGTTTTGCCAAACTTGAAACCATTTTAAAGTTTTGGTTTTCTACAAAGTTTTGGTTTTTGTCAAAGTTTAATCCATAGCAAAGTTTTAGTTTCCTACAAAGTTTTAGTTTGTCAAAGTTGAAACCACTTTAAATTTTTGGTTTTGTCAAAGTTTTGGTTTCCTACAAAGTTTTGGTTTTGCCAAACATGAAACTATTTTAAAGTTTTGGTTTCCTACAAAGTTTTTGTTTTGTCAAAGTTTTGGTTTCCTACAAAGTTTTTGTTTTGTCAAAGTTTTGGTTGCCTACAAAGTTTTAGTTTGTCAAACTGGAAACCATTTTAAAGTTTTGGTTCCCTACAAAGTTTTGGTTTCCTACAAAGTTTTGGTTTTGTCAAAGTTTTGGTTTTGCCAAACTTGAAACCATTTTAAATTTTTTGTTTCGTTATAGTTTTGGGTTTATCAAAGTTGAAACCATTTCAAAGTTTTGGTTTTGTCAAAGTTTTGGTTTTTCTTGCTTTTGAACCACTTTAAAGTTTTGGTTTCGACAAAGTTTTGGTTTAGACAAAGTTTTGTTTTTGTCAAAGTTCTTCCTTCTTTTTTGTTTTGTCTGAAAATTTATAATCGACAAGTAAAGAATTAATAAAAACCTCTGCAAGTATGGAATTAAAAAAACAAAAACAAAAAAGTAAAAAAAAAAAAAATTGTGAATTGAAAGTGGCAATGATGTTGTCGAGTGTTGAACCATAAGGAGAGTGGCGCTTCGTATATATACCCAGTGACCTCTCGAATGCGATCGTAAAAACGCAAGACGCATTGTCTTGAGTAAGGTCGCGCTTCGTGGAGCGCAAGGCAAAAAGCCGCCCCTGAAAACGGTCCCTCGGATTCCGTCGTAATTTCTCCAAGAAAGATGAGTGAGTGAGTGAAAGAGAGAAGTGTTACTGCACGTGAAACAGGGGTTGTTGGCGCCAGGATGTCAAAAAACGTTCTTGGGGTAAAAAGTCACCCCAAGCAGGTATAAACTGACACTTAAAACATTATTACCACCAGAGAGCTGTTATATAGCGTATATCTGCTACTCTCACGATTTTCGAATCACGTTTCTGTGTCACTCGCGATGGAATTTTAGCAAAATTTTTCTCTTTTTCTTCTTTTTTTTTCTTTCTTTCTTTTTTAAATTATTTTCTGTATTTTAAACATTTGTAAAATAATTTAAATCACTGTAAACTTAAAAGTATCGAATTGATACCAAAATTATCAAATTGACACCAAAAGTATCAAATTGACACTAAAAGTATCAATTTGATACCAAATTTTGGTATCAAATTGATACCAAAATTATCAAATTGACACCAAAACTACCAAATTGACACCAAAAGTATCAAATTGATACCAAATTTTTGCATCAATTTGAGAATTTTGTTATCAAATTGATACCAAAATTATCAAATTGACACCAAAAGTATCAAATTGACACTAAAAGTATCAATTTGATACCAAATTTTTGGATTTGATACCAAATTTTGGTATTAAATTGATACCAAAATTATCAAATTGACACCAAAAGTATCAAATTGACACTAAAAGTATCAATTTGATACCAAATTTTTGGA
>JUFY01020304.1:12815-26921 GCA_001855655.1 Leptopilina clavipes | reverse complement strand
TTTTTAATACAATTAATTGATAAAATTTATTTATGTTATCCACAAAATTAATTATTGTTTATTTTGATTCTCCAGCAACATTTTAAACAATTTTTTATCTAGCTAACAAGTTCAGAACATGTTTCATTGAGAAAAAATTTTTGATATTTTATTTGATCCAATGTGATCAAATTTTTCATAGAATTAATTGATAAAATTTATTTATGCTATCCACAAAATTAATTATTGTTTATTTGATTCTCCAACAACATTTTAAACAATTTTTTATCAAGCTAACAAGTTCAGAGCATATTTGAATGAGAAAAAAAATTTTTGATATTTTATTTGATCCAATGTGATCAAATTTTTCATAGAATTAATTGATAAAATTTATTTATGCTATCCACAAAATTAATTATTGTTTATTTTGATTCTCCAGCAACATTTTGAACAATTTTTTATCAAGCTAACAATTTCAGAATATATTTGTATTCATATGCGAAGTAAATAAAAATGTCGCAAAAATTGGATACAAATTCTTTCTAAAATAAAATAAAAATACAAGAAAGAAAAATTGAAGTGAATTTTATTTATTTATTTTTTTTTTGGTGAATCATTTTGTAAATAAATTTTGTGTAAATATTTTCTGATGGACATTGACTGTGACAAGTGATATGGAATCGGATCATTTCAGTTTTTCACAAAAATATGTATTGGATCCGTCAATATAAATTCTCTTGAGAAGAAATCGTGGAAAAAAGAAGGACGAATTTTTCATGTGACAAAATTCTGATTGAAGAAGGAAAAGAAATTTTTTCTATTTCTTTGAAGAAGAATTTAAAAACAAAACTTGAAAAATCATCATCAAAAGAACGATTTAAAAAAGTAAAATTTAAAAAATTATAAAAACTTCCATGAAAACAATTTTTACTTTTTCCCCAACACTGACAAAGTTTCGTCATATCTTTAAAAAGAAATTCACAGTAATTTTCTTTTGAAAAGTCATGTTAAATGTAACCGTAAAAACTCTTCTCTATTTTTCCATTGTTGAAGAAAGATAAAAAAATAGAAGAAAAGGAAAAAAAATTAAAAAGATTAAAACTAACTAAGTGAACTTTTCAGGTCGGAGAGTGTAATATTTTTTTTTAAATAAGAGAAAATCCGACTACTCGCACTTGGATACATTTGATCCCCGGCGGTGAATCCGGAATGATATTCTCCAGGTAAGAAATAAAAAGCAGGTAATTAACGAAGGACAAAGATTTAAGAGAGAGTGAGAGAGAAAAGTGAGAATTTGAAGTTCTTTCTGCGATTTGAAAAGACGTGAGAAAAGAATAAAATTAGGTTAATGTGGAGTGGAAGAATGCCAGACCTACTTCAGGATAATAATCAGAAAACCAGAGGTACTCACACCCTTTGAAATAGGGATGAAACGATATTAACTTCATGTCATTAGACTTATGTTTCGTAAATGCGAATTCATTGCCAAAAAATATAAGTCTGTCAAGATTTGCGAATTCAAGTCGGAGAATAAAATTTCTATCTGAAAAAAACCATTACAGTGAAACCTCTCTAAAATTGATCTCGTATTATTTATTTCGTCCCTACAAAATAAATTCAAGGTTTTACAAAAAAAAATCCAAAAAAACTAATGTCTATTTACCCTATTTTACATAAAAGCGATTTTCTGTTCAAGAGGTTTCACTGCATTATTTACAAGACCGAAATCCAGTCTAGTGGGAAATCCGAAATAAATTCAAGAGGAACTACTGTATTATTAAAAACCCGTCTATTCTAATTCTCTGAAACATTTAACTAATTCATTCAGCAATTCAAAATTCAAATTCTCTTTACAGAGATCATTAGAAAAAAAAATGAAAAATAATAATATGAAAAAGAAATCGAGAAAAAGTCACCAATTTTTGCAAAGGAATAATAATTTAAAGGAGAAAAAAGGAAAACAATAACAAATAAGAAAACAGTAAAACTGTGTTTCCTATTTTATTGGAGTTTATTGTGTCTTCCTTTCTTCGAGTTCGTGTATAGACGATTGTAAGGCTTCTGATTGATCAAAGCTGCCAGAGAGTAAGTTACAGAGAATCTAGTTTCAGTTGATAATGGAACATTCAATAACGAACCACGTTATATTGATTCAAGAAAAGAATTTTTACATATTCTTCTTCGTGAATCTACTAGCGCCTCCGTCGACCGCTTCGTTAGACCTAAAAAATAATGAAAACCTGATTGTCTCCTAATCAACGGCTGAGGCTGCTGGCTTCTAATTTTGTCTTAAAAATTTCTATGGACCTAAATATCATTAAGGCACATTCCCTGAACATATTTTAACGTAAAAGTTCATTGTTGATCAACAATTAAATTAAATCAGCTGCCTATAAATATTTCTTAAATCTATTATTCATAATGTCTATCGAAATAAACAAGCATGTCAATAAACGTAATTTAATATACAGTGAAACCTCATTTATTCGACATTTGTTTTTCCAGGTTATTTTACACTGTCAGATGGAAATTTATCAATTTTTTTGGATATTCATAATTTAGAAATCAAAACATAGCCAATGCAAAATATCAATAAAATTTCTACAAAAGGTTATAAAAAATGAAGAACGATTTTGATTCTATTTAGTAGAAGATTGAAAACACTATAAATGATGGTATATTAATTAGAAGAATGAATCTGATTTTGATAAATCATATAATATAATGATCTCAATTTATCCTGTGGCTAACATTGATAAATGAACTGCAACTATCGCATTCTTGGACGTCGTAATTCTCTTTTTTCTCCCCTCTCTCCCTCTCCACTATCGTACGTCTGTATCAGAAAGACAAATCGTTGATTTTTACAACAAAATCCTTCCCTATCAGTTCGAGATTCCAGACAAAAATCACGATTTCCACAATATATACGAATTGGAACGAGCCAATTTCCAGTGGGAAGCGTCGGAAAAACATCGATATTTCGCTCTTTCCAATTTGCATACATTTACGATGAAAAAGAAGAAATATGTATATTCTTTATCATTGTACGTGGTGAAAAATGAAATATTTCCGGACAAAATTGTTTCTCTACTTTTTATATATTAGTCTTAAACATATAAGACTACAATCAATTGGTACTTGAGACTTGGCCGACTTAACCGAAACAGTCAAAACTTTTGCTAATTCTAGGAAAATCTGTCGCTGTTCCAGGTGAAACTTTTCTTTCCGTGTAAGATAAAATTAACGGAAAGTGGTGTGTTTTCGGTATTAAAGAAACGAGAATTTAGGTCAGTGGTAATCATAACGGAAATTAGAAAAAGGGAGAGAAGAGGTTAAAAAAATAAATAAAAGAGAATTACATAGAATAGGCGTTGCAAAGTAAAAGTTACAAATGTTTTGAAAAGGCTGTTTCAAAGGACAACTCGACAGCGTACTCACAAGAGTGTGCCAGAGATTCACCCTCATTTCACTCTGTTACTATACATTTACAACTCCTCCTCCTCCCACCATTCCATACCCTTTTGTCTAGAATACTTCGTTTGACTTATAAAACCGTGAATATGTCGACGTCGACGGAAAATCCGATACGCACGTAGTACGTAGACGTAGATGAGAGCGCATGATTCTACAAAATATATATATACACGTACAATTAAAACAATCTTCATGTATGTGCGAAAATATACATTTGTGTGTGGGTGGGTGGGGCACGAATGGCATCAACGTCAGCCGGAAGGCATATGACGAAAGCTCGTGTTGCTGTAAATACGAAGATGTTCACTGTGGATCAGTGACCCACAAGATGTGCAAAAAGGTCAATTTTTGCTTTTCACCCCCCCCCCCCCCCGGGATACGTAATCGATGAATATAATCAATAACTAATTTTGTGGATAGCATAAATAAATTTTATCAATTAATTCTATGAAAAATTTGATCACATTGGATGAAATAAAATATCAAAAAATTTTTTTCTCATTCAAATATGTTCTGAATTTGTTAGATCGATAAAAAATTGTTTAAAATGTTGTTGGCGAATCAAAATAAACAATAAATAATTTTGTGGATAGCATAAATAAATTTTATCCCCTAAAATTACTAAAAATTTGATCACATTGGATCAAATAAAATATCAAAAATTTTTTTTCTCATTCAAATATGCTCTGAATTTGTCCGCATCCTCCCGTTTTAAAAAATCAAAAATTCGAATATAGTCAAATTAAAAAATTCACAACTCGAATAATTTCCTACCAAAATTACTTTTTAATATCTGGAAAAAAAAAGAGATTCGTGCTTTTTATATTTAGAGTAATGCGAATTATTTTTTTATTATTGAATGTCAATAATTGCGTAAATCGTCAAAAATTCGCAGTTGAATAAATTTTCAGTTTGAAGGAGTCTTGGGGAAAATCGACTGAAAGGAACAATTTTTATTTCACTGCTTCTTCTGTTCACGGAAAAACTTCCTTTAAATATTTTATTTATTTTGTATCTGTAATAGGAAAAAAAATTTCCTTTTTTTATTCGTCGCTTTTAAAAGAGAGAAGTCTCCTTTATAAGAAAAGTAAAGAAATTTATTTTTTTAGTCGCTAAAATAAAATGCAATTTTCAAGCTTTACATTGGATGATAAAAGGAAAATTTTCTCTCTGAATAAATTTTAAAGAATCATTTTTCAACTCCCTTAGACAAACATTTTTAGACGCATTTTTATTGTAAAATTAAATCAGACTACATTTAAAAAATAAAAATTAAATTGTAAAAATAATTTCTTGTTATTTTTTTAAATTCTTCTTTATTCGAATATATAGGAGTTTTTTTGAAATTATAGAAATTGATTGATACGGAATGATGGGAATAAGAGGAGAGAACTTGGATTTAAAAGAAAGAAATATTTGGAAAAAAATGCACATGTGTTTCTGAAATTCCCAAGGGGGAATAAAACCTCCCCATCACGATAGATTCGTGTTTCCTGTCGGATAATGTTCTGAAAATGTACAACTAAAAAGAGAGTTTGCGCAAATAAAATACTATCAAAAGAAGTATTATGATATTTAATCATATTTTCTCAGAAATTTCGATTTTCTGTCAAAAGAATATTTAATCAGAATTTCTAAAAATGTTTCTAATTTTAGAAAATAGAGTTTTTTTTTCCATGATAATAATAAGAAATAATAATAATAATAATTGTTGCGAGATTTGCTTTTCTGAAAATCTGCTTCTCTTTTAATACCACTGAAGGGTTTTATAAGATGGAAACGAAAAGAGATTCTGAAGAAGTAACATTCAAGTAGGTAACACCACGTCTATCGCACCTTATTGACCCACTTTCACCCTAAAGGCTTATCCACGAATTTCGATCTTAACCCCCATATATACAATGTCTCCTTAAAATAAACCTTTCAAAAAAAATCTCCCTCGGAATCAATTCCATCATCTTTTATTATATTCCATTTGAACTAGGTATCAATTTAGAAAATAATAAATAATTTTACAATTTTTATAAAGAATAATAGATTTTTTCCCCTTCTTATTCAAATGAGCGAAAAATAGATGATAATTCAAGAGAAGAAAGAATATTTAATTTTTAATAAAAGAAAAATAAAACCTGGAAGTAAAATCAAGAACTAAAAGATGATAAATCGCGTAAAATAATTAAAAAATAATAATAAGAAAAAGAAATATGAAATTTTAATGGGGAATAATAGTAAAATTTAATGATTCTCGAATGAGTGTGGTTTATTGAATTTTCATATTTTCCATAACCACAAGATCGTTTCTCGAACTTTCGATGAGTTTCTGGGTTTTGAACTTCCCATCAATGGCGGGAAGGCATTTAATTTCAGAACAACCAAACCGAGAATGCAGACTGATCCAATTTATGTTCCATTGTAATTTAACAAGAAGCTTTAAATACATAAGGAAAATTTGATTTTCAATTACAGAAAAAAAAATTTTTTTTCAAATAGGAAAAATTAATTGATTTTACTAAAGTACGATATTTAAGGATGTATCAAAATAAAACAGATTTCAAACAAAAAATAATTAATTAATAATATAATTAATTGTTATAATTTATTATATTCAATCACTTTATTGTTTATTTATTATAATAAATACGGTGATGAATATACACATATTATTATTGACTGACAACAAAATATTGAAAGGAAGAATTTCCCTGTAGAATCGTGTGACAATAATAATTTGTTAATGAATTAATAAATTATTCATTTATTCGAAATAATGCGACAATTGTGGATATTCGGATTGTGGAGCTGTTTTTGGGCTGAATTTGATTCTATTATTGCTTAAGCCGATAATCTGAACCTGTTATATGGGAGATTAATTCGCTGTTATGGTACAATCAGATTCCGTTTCATACCGGTGTATTCTACCGCGAATTCTCCCCATCCAGAGATAAAGTAAATTGCATTCGACCGCATGCTTCCGAGATTTTCTGGAATGTCGCCAGATTGAATAATTCTTAATTTTTCCTTTTTCGGTTCTCTATTTCTCTATATAGAAACTTAGAAAATCAATTTTTTTCACACTATTTTTATCATTAACACAATATGAACACACAATATTTTTCACAATATTACAATATTTCACAATATTTTTAATTCAGGGTATTATCTTTAATTTGTGATGAGGAGAAAAAGTTTTCAAAAAAATTTAATGAAAAAATTGCAGAGGGAAAATGAAAAAAATTCCATTCATGAATTTTAGCAAATGTTTTCGTTGAGTGAAATTATTGTGGGTGGATTTTAATGGCGTGGGATGTGTTTTTCCTGAGTAATTCACGTCATGACTTGATCGATCACTTTCACACTAAACACCCATCAATACATAAAAAAAGGAAAAGAAAAAAATAATTGGATATAGTGAATAAAAATATGTATACAGAACGTAAAAAACAGAATTGTATACTTAATTGTTAAGAAAATGAATTAAAAAAAGAATGATTAAAATTCACAGACATTATGTAAATTACATCTGCGTAATTTGAGTAAATAGAGGAACGTTTAATTAAACTTCAATTTGGTTTAATTATAACTACCTTTGCGAAAATCCTCCAGGTAAATTTTGAATTAGCGGTAAGATTTGAACCACTTTTTTTAATCATCAAATTAATTTTTCTCCTTTTTCCCTTGTTACAGAGGTCAAAATGGAACTGGAAGATCTAATGGCTGACATTAAGAAAACAGCTAATAAAGTTAGGGCAAAGTTAAAAGGTTCGTATATTTCTTTTTAACTATTTTGAAAAAATTTGCTAAAAGAAAAATACTTTCCGCATAAAGGAAAAATAATTTTTTATTCCAAACTGAAACGAAAAAAAATTGTTTTTACATTTGTCTAATTTGCTTTTTTGATATTTCAGTAATAGAGCAAAACATCGAGCAAGAGGAGCACACGAACAAATCGTCGGCAGATCTTAGGATACGCAAGACACAACACTCGACGTTGTCTAGGAAATTCGTCGAGGTGATGACGGAGTACAATCGGACGCAGACTGATTATAGGGAGCGGTGTAAGGGGAGAATACAACGACAACTCGAAATTAGTAAGCTGCTTGATTTTCCCCATTTTAAGCAAGTGGCAATTTGTCACTACCAAAAGGATTCATTTTATCCACAAAAGATATCTTGGGTACTTCAAGATGCTTTTTATTTTTAGATGCATCTCTTTCACTTTTTTTTGTTTCCCTAAATATTTCAATTTCATTCATTAATATTTTTTCCACCTTCTTCAATGTCCTCCTATTTTTATTTATTTCTTTCCTAAATGTTTATTTCTGTTTTTGGATTTATTTCCAAATAATTTTCACAGTATAAAAAATTTACTTCTAATTTATTTAAATTTATATTTAAAAATTTATTTTATCTATTTCTTTGTAAATTTATCTTTTTTAATATAATTTTGAAAATTAAATATTTTATATTTGATACCTAATTAAGTAGGTATTTAATTAAATTTACTAAATAATTATTTTAAAAAATAGAAAATTGTGGTTATTTTTTCGTCATTTTCTGGATAATAATAGGATGTTGAAAGAAGCGTAGATATTAATTAATTTCGTTCAATTTTCAGCGGGTAGAACGACCACTAATGAAGAACTCGAGGAAATGCTGGAACAAGGAAATCCAGCTGTGTTCACGCAAGGGGTGAGTTGTGTTA
This sequence comes from Leptopilina clavipes, assembly GCA_001855655.1. Classification (NCBI taxonomy): domain Eukaryota; kingdom Metazoa; phylum Arthropoda; class Insecta; order Hymenoptera; family Figitidae; genus Leptopilina; species Leptopilina clavipes. The sequence goes on along the minus strand of JUFY01020304.1, from coordinate 18,763 downwards.
ATGATAAGAGAAACGATTTCTCTTATCTTCAGGATCTTCTTTTTTTTCGTCATTTAAATTGAAATAAAAAAACCAAAAGACAAAGGAAAACGAAAAAAAAAAAAATTATCCGATTAAATTAAATTAACTCTATCTTGAAATTATTTTTTATTATATTAATTATATTAACTAAATATTAATTTAATTAATTAGTAATCAGTAAAACAAAAAATCTGTTAAATAGAAATTATTTTTAATGAAATTTCAGTGAATTGTAATGTATTTTTAATGATTTTGTCAAACTGATATATTTTTAAATTATTATTTTTTTTAATAGAAAAAGACCTAATAAATAATAAGAGAAAAATCTTTTTAAATGAATAGAATCGGAATTTGTCATTGGTTTTTAAATTGGAAAAATTTGTTTCGTTTCTTCGAGAATCGTAATTATAATTATTAATTACGATTTTATGTAAATGGAGTTAATTGTTGGTGTTATAATAAATAGATGTTTTTGATTCTCATATAAGACCATCGGATTAAATATAATTAACTGGGTAATTCGATGGCTGAATGAGAAGAGTATTTTCCGGATTCAATGGAATCGATTTTAGTCCCGATTCTGAATGATAATGTATTTATTACAGATTATTATGGAAACGCAACAAGCGAAACAAACCCTTGCAGATATTGAGGCGCGTCACGCTGACATCATTAAATTAGAAAATTCCATCAGGGAACTTCACGACATGTTCATGGACATGGCAATGCTTGTCGAAAGTCAGGTAAACAATAAATTTTTTCTTTTTTTTCAAATTCTTTCAAATTTTATGAAATTTTTTTTTCATATTCTTTATTTTTGAGTTATTGAAATAAATTTTTTTTTCAATTTTAGTTCGCTACGATTTGATCGGGCAGGAGAATTTCGATAAGATTTCTAAATCGGTGTCTTGAATGGAAAAAAACAAACTTGAGAAAATCACGTAAATAATTCATGTCATGTCTTTTCAGGGTGAGATGATAGATCGCATAGAATATCACGTGGAACACGCAGTGGATTACGTTCAAACGGCCACACAGGACACCAAAAAAGCACTCAAGTATCAAAGCAAAGCCCGACGGGTGAGTCATTCTTTCAAACTGATAAACTCTTGTATTTGTTCACATCTAATTGATCACTTTTTCTTTAGCCTCGTCCCCTTTCTCTTCTCCTCACTTTGAAAATTTCAGTCTAGCTTTTACTGGAATTATTCTCTTTTTTTTTTACCCGAAATCAATACATCGGGTAATTTTTTTTTCTTCCATTTATTGACACCCAAATAAATTATTTAATCAACATAAAAAAATATTCTTTGGGAAAACATAAAAATTCTTATGTTGTTTTCATCATTCTATTCTTCATCATCATCATCACGTTCTTTCGAAATGATAAAAAAGTTGACAAAATTTTGAAACAATGGTTTGCAAAAGGCAGAATTAATTTTCCGCCTTTTTTAAAAACATTATTTTTCGATTCTGTCAAATAATATCGGGTGCATTTGTAATTAATTATTCTTGACGAATTTGTTTCTTATGCATTACAAGTTACAAATATTGTCAAGACGATTCGCTTTTGTCATCGAATCGATGCTTACGTCAACATACTAATCCTGTTTCTGGTTTTAATTTTGTAATTAAAATATTTATTGGAATTTTTTTTTTTTTGCCCACCCTGCCACAAAACTAATCATTATAAAACTGCCATAAAATTCAGTGTGCCTCGTCTCTTAACATGGGTGTGCTGATTGTGCCTCTGTCCACTATTGCTCTAACTTTACAAAAACGCTGACTAACTTAAATTGTTTAAACGTCGTTTTGTCCTCTGTGTACATTTTTATGTGTGCAATTTGCAAAAAAATCCTCACCTCTTTTACACACTTTTGTACATAAAAATTAAACAAAATTCCTTTTTTCGATATTTATTATTTGTATAAAAAAAAGGTTTTTTCTTAATTACGAAATATTTTTTTGTCACAAAATAAATAATAATAGCCGAAAAATTTATTTTGTTACAAAGTAAAAATATTTCAGGAATCTTTTTTTTAAAGAATTAAAAATTCATTTTTTCTTTTTTTTTTTAAACTATACTAATTTTAAAAACTGCTCGTAAAATATACAATTGTATACGACGTTTTTTGTGTGTTTTGGTGTCGCATTTTTTATGGCGAGCCGTTTTGTCAATTTGTTTTTTTGTATATTGTAAATTTTCTACGTGTGTGTGAGTGTGTGTATCACTCTCTCGTTGTATGTCAATCCACGAATGCATTTTGAAATTCATATTTATGAAAGAGATGACTTTTTTTGGTTTTTCTTTATATACATTGAAATATTGTATATAAGGTCGCACGTTTCCTATGATAAAATTTTTTTCCTTTATTCCTGTGTCCCATTCTCGTAGGTTAATATCATGGACCAGAGAAAACAGACTATCGACTTTAAATCTAGTCTCGCGATGAATCATTCGTCGTCCGATGACCTTGTCTCTAATTACAATCAATTTGTTTCTGAAAAGGAAAAAGTGATTAGAGAAGTTGATGAAATTTCTTCCAAGGTAACATTAATGAGAGATTCATTATTTTTCCCTGGTTTCCTTTTCTTTATTCGCGAGAATAAATTCTTTTCCTTATCATTTCTCATATTCTTTTTTTTTATTTTTATTTTACAAATGAGAAAAATATTTATTTTTAAAAATTTTTTCTGTGCTTTTTAATTTTTTTTAATGTAAAATAATTGAATGATTAGTATTTTAACAAAGGAAGAAATTTCCATTTTACGGAATTTAAAAATTTTTTTTTTTCCGCTGCCTGTTAACTAAAATAAAATTCCGCATATCCTGATTTTTTTTGTTCTGGAAATATTAATTTCCTTTACCAAATCCCAGTGCGACCTGTGATTAACCATCAAGTCTATAATCCAAATTAAAAAAAAAGTAGTAGTAGTTTTAGTCTATAGTCTATTGTATAGTGATTGTTTTTTTTAATTATCCTCGAAGCTATTGTATAGTGATTGTTTTTTTTAATTATCCTCGAAGCATTTTCAAATAATTTTAATTGGCAAAATTATTTTGTTTTTAAATTTTTAAATTTTTGCCAATTTTCCAAAATTATGCATAACTTTTTTTCCTTTCTTTACATATTTTTTAAGAAGTCAACAATTTTTATATTAGTTAATAATGTATTTTATTTAATTACTCTTTATTTATTTAATAAAATACATTAAGTAATTATTAAAAAATTTTAATTTGTGAAAAATTTTTGAATGCTTTGAAGGAAAAAAAAGAAATGACAAATTTTTTAGCATTGAAAATAGTTTTCATGTCGAATTTTATTTTTTCGAAAACTGCAAAGAATTGACAAACATATTTTGTGAATTTTAATTATTATATTTCCTTCTCTATAAATTTTAAAGTAATAAATTTTTTTAGTTTTGATTAAAAAAGATTTTAGAGTTATATGAAAGTCCTTTTTCTTTTTCTTTTTCTTATTTTTATTGAATTTTCATTTTTCATTTCGAGAGTGTGAAACTCGTTAATATAACTGAAACTCACTTCTTTTAGCGATAACTTACAAATGCAAACTCCGAGTTAAAAACTAATTCCCACTTGCGAATGAGACTGAAAACTACCTTCGATTTTTCCCTTTTAAAAATAATTACTTTCAACATCCTTCAAATGAGAGGAAATAGATGTCAAAGTTGAGAAAAAAAATTTTTTTATCATAGAGGAGCAAAAATAGTTTTTTCGCAAAAAGAAATTTTCCACTTTGTAGAGAAAAAGAAATTCTTCATAGAGGGAAATTTATTTTTTTCCCAATGAGAAAAATCTGTCATTTCTGATAAAAAAAAAATTGTTAAATATATTTTTAACGAGCGTTTAATTAGAAAAATTTTAGTTTTTGGTGTTTTTTCTTTCTTTTCTTTCTTTTTGAGTATTTTATTAAAGTTGGAAAATTTCCGACAATGAAAAAATTTTTTTTCAAACAAGAAAATAATTGTTGTGTGACAAAGAAAAAAAAATTGACAGTGTTTAGATGTTTATTGTTGAAAAAAAGAACCCTTATTGTTAAAGCGGATATGCGAAAATTGAATGTTCGTGATTTGATATTTTTATATATTAAAAGTTGAAATGTGTATAGTAGAAGCGACGAAGTAGGATTTTTTGTAGTCGTCATTCGTCTATAAGTGTTTAGCGATGAGAACAAGTGAAATTCTTTTGCTCCCTGAAAATGAAGCGACAACGAGCAACAGAAGCAAGAGCATCATCCTTACGCGTGTTTTTGGTAATTGCATCGAATTATTGTGATTATAATTTTCGAAGCTGATAGAGTTTCAAAACAGGAGGCAAGCACGTAGCATGATTTGCCATTGTTTAATTTTAATTATCTATAGACCTCCCTGCTAACCCCCCTTTTAGATTATCAACATTTAGTTTCGTAGTAATTAGCGTTGTGATTAGATACTTGAATGCTTAGAACACCGAAACTTGTTTCATCAAGTTGTTTTCCTGTAAATTGCCTTGTAAATTTTAAAAGCTAAATTTCATTAAAATTCTTCTCGATTTTATTTTTCCAAAGCAGTTCAATTTTTATTTTATCTCAATCATTTTTTTTTACTGAAAAAAGAAAAAGGTACTAAATTTTTGCTGTTTTGGAAAAGTACAAAAGGGTGAAATTTAGAGAAATTCAATTTGTAGACAACACTCAGAATTACATCACGAAACGTAGAAAAAATGAGAATTTCTTACTTTTTCGTTTATTGGTGATGAACTTTTCTTTATAATTCTTCCGCTGGTGGTTTTCTTTTTAGTTCAGTAAGAGATGAAGAATTTTTTTTTTCTTCTTTTTCGTTATTATTTTCTTCTATAATTTATGAATATTAATTATTTCTTCTTTGTACAATTATTAGCATTCTACATTATATAAAAATAGTTTTTATCTGGTTTCTCGACTCGCTTTTAAGTGCATGATAGCGTCACACTGACAAGGCAAATAAAACGTCCGGTCATGATGTAATGATATTTAAATAACGATTCGCTAAACTCAGTCATCACAAAACAAATCGTGAGCATCGAAAATTCATCTTTTTTCTCTTTTTTTCATTCTTTGAAAAATTTATTTCAATTTTCTCTTTTGATAGAAAATCAAATTTCTTGAATTATTTTCTTCCTAGTTTTCTTCGCACCTTTTTAAAAAATATATATATTTTCTTAATGCACCTAAATAAGGCTTGACGAAAAGATCCGGGCAAAGTATTTTTTTTTCAAGAATTCTTTTCATTCTGACCTTATTGAAAATAAAATCGTGATTTCTCTGTCATTCTCGATGAATATGGAGATGACAAAAGAGAAAAAAAAAAAGAAAAAGAAAAAATTCAAGTGAAACTAAGAACAAAAGAAATGGGGGAGGAATAATAATGAGGGTTTTTGAGCTTTGCCCAGATCTTGGTGCTCGCAAAATTGACAATGCTCGTTTGTTTCGTAATTTTCTTGAAAAAATTCTCTACATAAATTCTCTTCTCTTTCCCAATTAATTTCTCTTTCGTCAAAAAACAAAATTTGTTGATCGTTATCGGGCCGTTTATTCCCACAACAATACTGACTGATATCGATTCTGCTTTTTGTCCACAGAAAATGATCATGATTATGATCTGCGTCGCAGTATCTCTGGTCATATTGATCTCCATTGTAGGAGCGTTTCTTCCGTCATTCTAAATGGCCGTAGACATAGAGAGACAGGGAGAGAAAAGAATGAGAGCAATAGATAGATAGACAAATAGATAGATAGCTAGACATGAGGGGAGAACAGAAAAATAAAAACTAAAAAAAAAAATATACATATATATATATATAAATATAAATATTACACTCCGAAAAAATAAACAACTCAGAAAGTAGCAAAAAATCGTTGCAGCGAACAATAACAAAAAAAAAAAAA
>JUFY01020295.1:0-13977 GCA_001855655.1 Leptopilina clavipes | reverse complement strand
ATAATAATATAATAAATTATAAATTAATAAATAAATAAAACTATCTGCAGAGGAAAATATTAATTTTTCTCTACTGATAATTAAATTTCACGAGAAATAAATGACGTTTTTTAAAAACAGCAAAAAAACGAAATTTGATTAATTTTTCCACGGCAATTTGATAATATTTAAATAAAAAAAAATATAGGTGTTAATGTGTAAGTTTATAATACTTGGAAAAGCACAATCGATATTGTATAATGAGGGCTGACTCAGAAACAGAGCATAAAAAAAAAAATTAATCGAGACACGTACAGTGTATACTGTTTGCTATCGACACTTATCACCACGACAAATTCCACCAATTCGCGTTGATGCATTTTCTATATATACGTATACACGTATACATTCATAAAATTGTACACTGTATTACTCTCTCTCTCTCTCTCTCTCTCTCTCTCTCTCTTTCTCTTTCTCTTGCATTCCTATAACAATATTCATAATCACAAAATTGTATAAAATTTACACGAAAGAATCAATTTTAATTTTACACTTTCCACTGAAACATTTTTTCTTTTTCATGTCTGCAATTCACCACGAAATCCAATTATCACTTTAAAGTTTAAAAATATCTCTATACAAGAATTATTTTATTTTTTTCTATTTCTATTGATCGAAATGGTTTTTCTTTTATCGTTTATGTTCATAAAATATGAATTGTAATTTATTCGACGATTATAATTTTAATTAACTAAATGTTAAATTACACTGAAAAAAGAATTTATTTGATTCAAATAACCGATGACTTGTCTATTATCAAATAAATATTTACTTGAATTAAATTTAATTGACTCAAATAAAGTTTATTTGATAGAAATAAATAATTATTTGATAATAGTCAAGTTTCATTATTTGAAGTCAATTCATTATTTGAATCAAATTTTTTTCAGTGTAATAATAAATAATAAAAGTTAATAATAAAATTAATAATATAAAAATTATAAAAATAATAATAAGAGTAATAATAAAATAACAGTATTAAAAATTTTAACAACAGTAGAACAATAAATATGAAAAGTATTGAAAAATTTTGCTGACTTTTCATAAATTGAAATTGGTGTAAATTCCTATTTTACGAGAGGCTAAATAGCGCCGGGTCTAGCTATTGTATATGGCCCGTTTGTCGTTTTGCAATATTGTCTCATTCGCAGGATACTAATTGTTGCCAGTATTCTGCAATTGTTATTTTCTAATACTATCGCAACTTCGATAATAGTACACAAATACCCTGCTTCTTTCCTTAGTTCTTATCTTTCCGAAAAAATATACTAAACAAACTTTTTTTTCTGTAACACCCCAAAAATTGATATTCTAAATTTATAAATAAATATACAGTGTTTTTTGAAATGCAATTTAAAAAAATGTCTTTTAAACCCCAATTATTGATCGATCCGGTAATTAAAACACGAATCAGACAAAAATTATTTCCAACTAAGACAATATACCAAGAACAATGGATTCAGAATCGAGAGGCACCAAGAATCACAAAGTATTATTTTTTTATTTTATTTATTTTTTTGAAAGTTTGAATTGAAAAAATTTTAAGGAATACATATGAACTGTGATAGTACACACGTATCGTATCTGCATGTCAACGTAAATGTTTTATGCGTTTCAAGTCGAAGTAGATATCAGTTGCAACATAAAGTTTATCGCAAGACTAACGGCAAATCGTAATCAGCAACTACATGCCGTGACAACTTTACAGTGTTGCACATATATATATATATATATATATATATATATATACATACAGAGAAAAAGAGAGAGAGAGAGGAGGAGGAGGAGCGGTACACCGTGAAACGTGCTTGGTAGCAAGTTCATTTTATGTCATCACGAACATTACTTAATTGAAATATTATTTTCCCAACAAAACAAACATTTTGCCTAGATATCATTTAACAGATACAACGCACTAATCGTTCACTTGCAAATGGAATAAAGCATCATCACAGTTTGTTACAGGAAAACCTGTAAAACAATTTTCTAAGTCTTTAAGAAAATACTTGAAGTGGATGAATATTAGTCAAGTGATGAATGACAAATCTCACTTGTGATAATTTTCATTTTGGACAAATTTTCAATGGCAGAAATCATACTTGACATGAATCTCAATTGACATAAATGTCATTTGACTCAAATCTCATTCAGCACATTTTTGAAATAAAAGCTAAGACAATTTGACCTAATTTTCAGTTGACAGAAATCTCAATTAAAAAAAATCACATTTAACATAAGTCTCTTTCGACATAAATCACATTTGACCTAATTCTTGACTGGCATAAATCTCCTTTAACATAAATCACACTTGACCTGCTTCTTGACTGACATAAATCTCCTTCAACATAAATCGCATTTGACCTCATTGTTGAATTGCATAAATCTCCTCTAACTTAAGTCACAATTGACCTGCTTCTGGACTGGCATAAATCTCCTTTAACATAAATCACACTTGACCTGCTTCTTGACTGACATAAATCTCCTTCAACATAAATCGCATTTGACCTAATTCTTGACTGGCATAAATCTCCTTTAACATAAATCACACTCGACCTGCTTCTTGACTGACATAAATCTCCTTCAACATAAATCTTATTTGACCTCATTCTTGAATTGCATAAATCTCCTCTAACATAAATCACATTTGACCTGCTTCTGGACTGGCATAAATCTCCTTTAACATAAATTACATTTGACATTCTTCTTGACTGGCATGAATCTCCTTTAACATAAATCACATTTGACCTGCTTCTGGACTGGCATAAATCTCCTTTAACATAAATTACATTTGACCTTCTTCTTGACTGGCATAAATCTCCTTTAACATAAATCACATTTGACCTGCTTCTTGACTCGCATGAATCTCCTTTAACATAAATCACATTTGACCTGCTTCTTGACTCGCATGAATCTCATTCGCAATAATTGTTGCACAAAAATTCAATTTAACATAGTTTTTGTTTGACATAAATCTCATTAGACAATTTTTCACTTAGCATAAATTTCACATAAAAACTTCCAAGTATAGTTAATTTGAGACATATGACAAGTGTGATTTATGTCAAATGGGTACAGAGCAAGTGAAATTTATGTTTGACATAAATCAGGTCAAATGAGATTTATGTCAAACATACATCAGGTCAAATGAGATTTATGTCAAACATAAATCAGGTCAAATGAGATTTATGTTCAAGAAGAATTAGGTCAAATGAGATTTATGACAGATACAATTCACGTCAAATATAAGATTAATGTCAAACAAGAATCACCTTAAGTAAATATTTACCTCAAGAAAAATGTAAACTGAATCAAAAATAAGATTAAAAAAAAAGAATTTCAAATAAGATTCAGTTCAAATGAGATTTGTGAACGAATACAAATACCAGTCAGAATGTAAATTTTGACTTACAAGCACTCAATAGAAAACATAAAACATTCGCTACAATATATACATATATATAATATGCAGTAAAATAAGGAAAAGATGTCCATCTATAAAATATTATCGAACTCTGATCTCGGAGTCCATGCATTCGCCGATGGAAGATAGGACATGTTTTGCTTGTGTCTTCCACGTTCAGCACAGAGGGACCTGTATCACTGGTGACCCTCGACAGCAATAAACGTACTTTTACATGCGTGTATGCACACGCTAGGAGAACGGCTTTCAGTGTTGTAACTAACACTCCTTCCTTCTACCACTAGATACCAAGATGGAAACAATTTGCACGTTGTCATGAATGACATGTGAACCGCGAATGTTAGAATGTAATAAATGAAACGAAATTTCCGCTCAACACTTATATGGTGGAAAATTTTTTGATGACGAAAAAAGAGAATAAAATGGAAGAAAATAATTTTTTACTGTTACTTATCACTATACTATCACTATATGAATTAGGAAAATTCAAAAGGTTTAAATGAGAGAAATTTTCATAACATTAATTTTATAAAAAAAAAGTGTACGTCTGACTGAAGATTTCTCTAACTACTGATACCAAAAGTCGTCTGATTAAAAGTGGATTCACTACTGATTTCAAAATTGCAAAAATTGGAAATTTCTTTTTGATTGAAAAAACTGAATTTTACCACTAATACTTTTACAAGAAAATAGTCTGACTAAAAACTACTTTTACTACTAATAATTTTACAAGAACTTTGACTGAGACTGAAAAGTCTGACTAAAAACTGATTTTTACCACTAATAACAAAACAAGTCTGACTGAAAACTGTTGTTACTACTGATAACAATTTCTAACTGAAACTTTTTGTTACCACTGATTCAAAAATTGCAAAAAAATCCAAAACATTTTCTAACTAAAACTAATTTTTACCGCACTGATATCAAATTTACAAAAATAATAGTCTGACTGAAAATTGTTGTTGCCACTAATAACAAATTATAAGAACGTTGTAAGTTTGACTATGCAACCAAATGCACAAAAATTTACTAATTCTGACTAAAAACATAAATAATTATTTATGTTTTTAGTCAGAATTGTTTTTTTTTACTCAGTAGAAAAAATTCAAAAACCTATCAGACAATAAATAAAAATTTTCCACCATCTAAAATATTTACAAAATAGAAAATTTCCACTTGGCATTTACCTCTATTTATACATAAACAAAAATTATTTGTCACTGTAAAAGAATTTAAAAAAAAAAACCAACCAATCCGATAGCCATAGCGATTAATAAAAATCCGCGAGAACGAAGGGGTTCGTAATTCTCTGGGCTATATAACTTGAAATAGTTGGTGTGCGGGTTATCAATGTCGATCAGGCGTTTAAACACGAGGCGCCGCGACTTGTTATGCAGGTCGATGGCACCGACCCAAAGCACAGTTGCACCCACCGCATCGTGTGACCGCTGCCACGGCTCACACCTGTTGCCGCTCTCTGCACCACGGACTTTGGCACGCGGCAATCGATTATTTAGTAACAAGCCGCAGAAATTGGAAGGTTAATTTCGCCCGCTTGTTTACGCTCGTCCGCAATTTGATTGCCTCGCCGACGAGTCTCACACCCACGTAACTATATATCTATATATATGTATATATATATATATATAAATACAGTTATATACACAACGTCAAGTATATTATAACGTAAAGCGCAATGAAGCTGTTAGCATCAGCTGCCGAGCGAGCGATGAGCTTCTTTCATTCGATAAGAGATGAAGCAGTCAAGTTCCTGATGGGTGATTAACTAAAGGAAATCAGCTTTTTTTTAACCCAAACGTTTTTTTTAAGTAGGGGAAAAAATGTTTTCAATCATTTATTTTTTTCTAGCTCTACAAAAAGACTTGCAACAGACTTGTAATTAAAAATTAAAAATTAAAAATTAAAAATAAAGTAAATTAAGAATATTTTTATTATATAATTATTATTAACTAGAAATTAACTAGAAATAATAACTAATAATAGTAAATAATATTTACCATTAACTGTAACTAAAAGCAATACTGTCTTTTATAGCCGGTCCATTTTATCTCGTTTACGAGCGAGTTTTCATGCCATCTGGGCGGGAATTTACAGAACTATTGGCGCGAAATTCAAATTGAATAAAGAAGGAAATGGAAGGAAATTGAAAAATCTTTTGTTTTAACATTACGCGAGTATTTTAATTCGAGGAAATGTTGAAAATCGCAGTCTTGGTTGAATATTAGCCGAATCTTGGTAACATTGCTTTCAAGAATCAAATTTGTATATTTTTCGTAAATGTTATGACGCAAAAATAAAGGAAACTATTCTTCAATATTTAACGAGCAATGTAAAATTTGTGCGTTTGCATAGACTTATATGGAGCAAGACAGAACTTTTGTCTGTGCGCGCACTTTGTATCGGAAACCCATGGGAAAGAAAGAATTCGCAGGAAAGTCATCCGGCGCGATGGGACTGGCCGATATCACAGGCCGCGCATAAAACTCGACTATCTTCGCAATCTGATGCCGCACGAACCAGTTTTCGTATGGGGGCCAGATCCTTCTGTAAGGATGAGCGAGGGATCCAAAAGCAAGAGAGGAACGCAAAAGGTTCTTCTCGCCAATCTCTCTCTCTCTCTCTCTCTCTCTACCTTCTCCCCTTAGAGAAGAAAAATGCCAAGAGATCGATACCAACGATCGATTGGCCAGAGAAAGCGAAATGCTTGCCATACAGTTCGTCTCAAATTCTTCTTTTTGTTCAACGAATTCTCCTAAAGAAACTTTTTTATAATCCCTGCTTGTAAAAAATTTTAATCACACTCTTTGGAGAAAAATTTTTCATTATAGAAAATAAAAATTGTTTTAATGACAAATATTGAAGTGAGATCTGTATGGATGAGGAGAAATTCCGAATGGCAATTATAAAGATTAGAAAACTTCGATTTCGAAGGATTATATTTGAAAACCACATTCCTGACTCATTCGTTTCAAGACTTTCCTTCTTCAGTTTACTATTGGAAAGTAAAGGCGTTAGCGAGTTAGGAATTTAAATATTTCTCTTTCTTCAAGATTTGAGAAAAACTCGAATACTATATCTTTTAGAGAGAGATAAGCGGGGTATTAAATTAAAACGGTATTTCCTCTATAATAAGACATTGGCAGAACTGATGACCGATGGAAGAGGCCGATGACGATAACTTGGTTATCAAATGATCTGGGGGCGTCCAAGTGTTATCGTTTTGTGATAAGGCGCATTCGACGGTATTCGTCCAATCTCATCTGACCCATGAGACCTTTTGTCTCTTTCTCTCTCTCTCTCTCTCTCTCTCTCTCTGTCTCTTTACATATATAGTAGCTATCGGGTTCACTTACACGATTCATGCCCAATCACTCTTTTTCTTTGTCCCTTCTTTTCTTTAACAATTCCAAGATCTTGAAAAATTTCGTAGACAATTTCAAGTTTGGTTTTATTCCATTGAAAACTATTTTTCTTCCAAAACAGTTGATTTCAAGACAAAGAATTATTATTCCGTGAAATTGATTAGTTCGAATTTCCAGTTGAGAGAATTTCTATTTAGAATGAATTTTTTACAGTAGAATTAATAGAGATTTTATTTTATCAATAGAGATTTTATTAAATTTATACATTAACTAAACGGAATTTCTATTTTTAATCTCCAGTTCACTAAAATTTCATGACAGAGAATTTTTATTTAACAGAATTCTCATTTACATATAGTAGAATTTTAATTTTAACCAGAATTTACACTTAACAGAATTTTGTTTATAAATATGAACTCGATCCTTTGGGAATTTTACAGAAGGACAAATAGTGAAAACAAAAATTCCAAAATTCTACTATATTAACTAAAATAAATGAATTCTAATAAATAAACAAACTGAATGGAAATTGGGTAAAATAAAAATTTTCCTGAAAGAAAATCTAGCGAACTAAAAAAACCTGCTTGTTCAACAAAAATTTGGTTAAATTAAAATTCTACTAAATAAAGATTTGGTGAAATGAGAATTCTGATTAAAAAAAATTTGGGTCAAACGAAAATTCAGTGCGAAAAATTCAGCGAGAAAATTTGATGAATAAAAATTGAATTAAATACGAAATCTGTTAAATGAGAATTCAGTTAAATCAAAATTTCCCTTAATTGGAATTCTCTTGAATAATTCGGTTTAATAAATGCCATCAATCATCTGAATTAAAATTTTCATCGACTGTGAATTCTGCTAAATGAAGACTTGTTGAATAAAACGAAAATAATTCTTAACACGAACAGTGGTTTGCAAACAAAAGGAAATTTTTTTCAAAAAGATAAAAACAAAATACTGGAGAAGAAATCAAATCATAGATTTTGCTTTTGCAAAGACGCGATAAGTCTGTGTCGCGGAAAAAAAAACAGGAGAGAATTCACAAGCCACACTAGTCGTAAACCTTATCGTTACCGTTTAGAAAAGAAGCGTGAAAATGAGAGTCTCACTTTTTCACGTTTCATTTTTTAAACCGCAAAAGATTTTCAGTCGCCCTAGTGGAATTCTCATTGCCTACGTGATTCTCTCTCTCTCTCTCTCTCACGTAACGTTAACGATCCTACCGCAAACGTACTTACTTTAACCCTAAACGACGATTAAAGTTGCATTCTTTAAAAGCCCTCCTCTCACCCATCGTTCTTTTTTTTACGATCCAATCGCCGGATAGTCTGTTGTACAACCTGTAATTACCAAGGTGTTAACTGCAGCTTAATTCCTTTTTCATTATCTCCACTCTACGTGCTTCAATAAACACTTTTGCGTTTGTATATACATATATATACATACGAGAAACGAGAGTGGCCCTTTTGTCGACACAGAAAGCTTTTATATTTCAATAAATAGAGAGAGGATGCTACCGTTTATTTCGGAATTGAAAACAGGCGCACGGGAAACATTTCTTTTTGCAAAAATAATTTCCCTGGGAAAATTTCTGTTTTATGACGATAAAAATTCACAAGCACTGTATAAATATATACAATATATTAAAAAGTGTTATTTAAAAGTGTGTGATTTAAAAGTGTTATTAAAATGTGATTTAAATATCAAATCAACTTAACTGTAAATAGGAGAATTGTGAAAAGTAATTCTACAGATATACTTCATTCAATATTATACTCTTTCTTCAGAGAGTTAATGACTCACAACGAAGGTTACTATCATTAATCGCAATCATTGATCAAAACGATCGATCGATTATCTCAAAGAATCATAATTTACGAAGCATTAATCATTGACAGAAAATTCTTGGCAATAAACATTTGCAATTTTATCACCTGATGTTATCACTGCATCAATTAATTATTACGAAACGTATATATGGCCATTCGTCTCTCTTATTCGAAAGAGAGAAAACTAATGACTCTGGGTAACAAAAAAATTAATATTCCACGTTCTTGATCTTGTTTTCTCTCAATACAAAATAAATATAAAATGGATTCAAAGGGGGGGGGGGGGAGGGAGGGGGAAAAACTAGACATATTTTTGAGAGGACCCACATCAAGTGGCATATGCTGAACGGATTAAACGGATTGATGTGCTTGCACCAATCAAGATCGAATTACATATACAAAGTCGAAAATCCTCAACGTTTATTCTCAAAATCGTGATGCTTTCTTTTCTCCCCCCTCCCCACTAAACTCTACCTTTGCACTTCGTGAGAACGCACAAACTATAGAATATCCCCCTAATCTTCGATCGGTTTGCCGATTACCGGTTTGCCACATTTTATCCTCCTGAAGATCATGTCTGATCGTTACGACACTTGATGCAAGCTTTAAACAATCTTGGATATTTTTTTCTTTCTACTTTTTATTTTATTTTGGGTCAATTTTGTCAAACGGTCTAAAAAATAAAAGCAGAGAGAGAGAGAGAGAGAGAGAGAGAGAGAGAGAGAGAGAGAATGATCAATAATGAATGAGATTCTGATGAATAATAGAAAAGATACATTCAAAGAAAGTGTGCAAGGCAATCGATAAATCTAGGAATAAAATTCTAAAGGAATTGATACTAATGACTGGCGTCGCCATGTCATTGGAAGAGAGAGAGAGAGAGGGAGATACCTCATTGTAAAACTCTCCACAAACAGTGTGCATAAATAGCACGACAACAATGTGTGAATGATGCAACTGATATGCATTAGCGAATCACAATTAGCAGGAATGATAAAATCTAACGGCTCTGTTGATAGAATTAGGATCGCAATAAACGATGATATGTTGCAATACATCCTTTAATCAAGTCAGCATATTTATAATATGTGTATCTACAATTGAAAATTTAAATAATTGACATACATAACAGATAATTATTTTACCCGTTCGCAATTATCATGATATTTACTTTTAATATACATTGTCACAACAATCAGATCACTGACAAAGTTCCGGGAAAATTCACACAATTTCGTTAAAAATGTCATCAATCTTTTGTTCCTTCTGTATATATTGTTCTACTCTCTAAATTTGAATTAGTTTAAAAAAAAACAATTATTCGTAGAAAAAAATTAGCTAAAATTAATATAAACATCGAAATGACTTTCGTTCAATTTGAATTTCGCGCCAATAGTTCAGTAAATTCCCGCCTAGATGGCACGAAAATTCTCTCGCAAACGACAATTTTTAAATAAAAAAGTCAGTCAAACTTTTACTGACAAGTTAAAAATAACTATTTTTCTAGTTATTGTAAATTAAAATAATTATTTTTAACTCTTTAAATTCGGAAAGAAAAAATATTCTAAAATTTTGTCAAAATATCATCAGTACAGTACACAAAAAACTGATGACATTTTGACAAAATTTTATTTATTCCGTATATATTATTCTACTCTCTAAAGAATTAGTTTAAAAAAAAACAATTATTCGTAGAAAAAATTAGCTAAAATTAATATAAACATCGAAATGACTTTCGTTCAATTTGAATTTCGCGCCAATAGTTCAGTAAATTCCCGCCTAGATGGCACGAAAATTCTCTCGCAAACGACAATTTTAAAATAAAAAAAGTCGGTCAAACTTTTACTGACAAGTTAAAAATAATTATTTTTCTAGTTATTGTAAATTAAAATAATTATTTTTAACTCTTTAAATTCGGAAAGAAAAAATATTCTAAAATTTTGTCAAAGTGTCATCAGTTTTTTGTGTACTGTACTGATGACATTTTGACAAAATTTTAGAATATTTTTTCTTTCCGAATTTAAAGAGTTAAAAATAATTATTTTAATTTACAATAACTAGAAAAATAGTTATTTTTAACTTGTCAGTAAAAGTTTGACTGACTTTTTTATTTAAAAATTGTTGTTCTCTTTAAGTCTGAATTAGTTAAAAATAACCAATTATTGATTAAAAAGTTAGCAATTACTAGTATAGTTTTAGAAACGAGTTTTGTTTAATTTGAATTTCGCGCCAATAGTTCAGTAAATTCCCGCCCAGATGGCATGAAAATTCTCTCGTAAACGAGATGAAGTGCATCGAGAACAAAAACAGAGACAATTGACAAAGGAAAAAGTCGATCAATCTTTTACTGACGATGAATTAAAAATAATTATTTTTATTTATTCTAAATAATTAAAATAACTATTTTTATTTATTCTAAATAGTTAAAATAACTATTTTCAGTTATCAGAATAACGATTTTAAACTCATTTAATATTAACTCCTTTAAATTCAGAAAGATTATAAAAATATATTCTAAATTTGATGCCAAGTATTAGTTTCATTCGAAACAGAATCTTTTTTCAACAAAAAGTGAAAACATCTAAAATTACACTAACAATATTTTTTTCCAACGGAGAATATTGACTCAAACTTTATTCACTTTGCCAAAGAAGATGAAAAATCGATTTCAGTTGTAGAACAATGTCAAGGATCACTCTCGGAGTTTTAATAATGGAAAAAAAATGTGAGTGATCGAACTCTTACTGTTTCTTTAATAAATTCATATATTCAGCCAGTTCAATGTTATCAAGATAGAATCATGATATGTGAATCGGCACACGCATCGTTGCGTTTACCATACAGTTTTTCTGTACAATAATCTCATACGCTCGTCTTGTAATCTCTGAGAGGTCCCATTGAGATTTTTATCGGCGCCTAACGTAACCGAATGAGAACATGAGTGGTCTCTCTCGAATGTTTGTTTTTCGTCATGCCTTGTTATTTTTATCGACAAAAAAAAAACATCGTGTTGCAAATGTAAAAATTGATAAATTACATCACGATTACTTTATCATTTTCTTTTTTTAGCAAAAAAAAAAACTTTCAAAATCACAAGTTTAAAATGGAAATTTACGATCAGAAAAAAATACTGTTCAAAAAAATACTCTTTCAAATAGAAAAATTATAAAAAATTATTATTTAAATAAGAAATACGCGGTTACTATTTAAATATTTATTTTGACGACACTTGTTATTTGGACGAAAATAACTTTTATACCATTAAACATATTCTGATTAGTTTGAATACAGATATAAAAGAATATAAATTTCCCACGCGATAATTTCTTCTAAATTTCAGTCATAATTTTAAAAAATCAGTTTGTTGCAAAAGAGGGCGAAAAAATTGTAAAAATAGGATTCAATTTACGTGTGGCATTGAAGCATATTTGCGTTTGATAAAATTTTGGCGTAAATTTATATGTTCTATGTGCATAAATTTTAAGAGAGGGAAATTTTGAACGCTTGAGTGAAGATCTTGACAGAAGCGCATAAGGAAGGAGACAGACCTCGAATTTCGTCTTCGTAGAAGCCAGTGAACTGAAAGGAAGGACTATACAGAATGGATGAAAACTAACGCGACGCAATGAGGTGATAGTCGCGTGCCTTGCATTCCTTATACAAACAGACGTTTCAATTTTAAGAAAAGAAACGAGCATTATTTTAAGTTTGCACCTTAAATCAAGCCTAAAAAATAGGCTGAATTTTAGCTTATTGGTTTAATCAAATTTTGGTATTAAAATAAGAGATTCTACACCTAACCGCAAAAGTAGTAAAAATACGAGATTCTTTTCTTCAAAGAAGAAAAATGCTTTCTATCAATCAACTTTTAACTTCTCAATCCAATGTATGCGATTGGCAGTCGAACTTGGTGAAATTACAGCATTTATGACGCATAGCGTGACGACCCATTATCTCTGGGCGTTGATCACGCTATTCACTATCGCGGGCTTTTAATATGCATGAGGAATCAGACTTTGAACCAAATATCTACATTTTTACTCACACCTAAGAACAAAGCAAAAAAAAAATTTCTATCAAAATTTGTCTTTACAAAAAAAAAATGCACAAACTATGAATAAATGTTTGCTTAAATGCTGATTTTAATATTTAATCATACATTTCAAATATTCCCCGAAATTGATCAAAGTCAACTGAATTTCAGAATAAAAATTAATCTGAAAATAGCTTATTTTGCATTTCATGGCAAAAAGAAGAGGAAAATGTCAGAACTCAAAAGACAGATGTACAAGGAATCGAAAAATTGTGTATATAAAAAGAGGAATCAGAAAAGGTCGACATAGTGACCGAATTCTGAAAAACTTGCATGTATTGACTTCCGCCTACGTATTTTTGCCAAAGATGGTAGAGAGACAGTAGGTTGTAGGTTTGGCGAAGGTAGGCGACCAAACTCGACACTGCTCGACACGAAGGTTCGGCTTTCCTGTTCCGACGAGGCGAGACGAAGTGAGGCGAGCGAAGCGTGGAGTTTGTTATCGTTATCGCGCAACGTGGCCGAGCGGTGATCGCGATAACGGCTCGCCACTGCTCTTATCAGCGCGCCCGTTTGCTTCGCACCGATCCCCACGTCCATTTCAGCTCGCTCCACTTCGTTCCACCTCGCCTCATACACACTGTTTTGCCACTGGCACAGCAACGCCACTTCGAAAAGTGTTTACACACACATACATATACATATATTGTAAAGACGCCAAGAGATCGATGCAGTGATCTTTTTTTCTGATAATGCACGATCGATAGTGATGCCAATCTCCGGATAGTAGGCAAATATCATGTTTAGATTCTGTTTCTGAGATACGAGTCTAATGTTGTAAGTGTGTATAATATACAGATGTACAGGAAATAAACTCAGCATGTACGAACAACGTATTAGCAAAACGTGTCACTGTCGCCGACGTCTAAAATCAATAATTTCCAACGAATTGCCGAATGGGGATTTTTTTTTTAAATTCCATTTTTCACTATTATATATGAATATATTCTAAAAAAATGAAATTTAATCCAACTTTTGACTGAATTTTATTTTTACAAATTGACATTTAACAGAATTTCTATTTAACCGAATTGTCATTAATCGAATTGGCATTTGGCCAAATTTCCATTTAACTGAATTGTCATTAACCGAATTGACATTTGCCCAAATTTCCATTTAACTGAATTTTCATTTAACCGAATTGGCATTTAACCGAACTGATATTCAACCAAATTGGCAATTAACAATTTAACCGAAAGAATACATAGAAAT
>JUFY01020290.1:0-11098 GCA_001855655.1 Leptopilina clavipes | reverse complement strand
CTTTAAGCTAAACGCGGTCGAATAGGAAAATTTACATGAAATAGATGCTTATTTCTTATTAGCCTGGATTGATTTAGTCGTTTAGATTAATGACTAGGCTTTAACCTAAACGCCCAAAGCGCGTCAGGCGAATAGACAATTTTGAATATCTTATTATAAATCAAAATAAAAGACTAAAAATATTTTTCCCATAATTGCAGTAATAATTTATTAGTATTATTTATAGTTAAATATGTACAAAAATATGTAAGTCAGTCAGCAAATGAAATTACTTATTGCAGCAAGATAAATTTTGATGGCATCGCGAACTACAAGTTAATTTTAATTTGAAACAGGAACACCTATTCGTTTTACATTGATTTGAAGCCGCCTTACAATTGCATTTTTTAAATCCTTGCCCACCACACATTGATTGATGGGCTGCAGCTTCCCTTAAAGTTAATGTAACCCCTTTATTAACTTCTTCGCTTTTTAAAATTTCTGTCCCTGATTGTTTTAAATCTGTTCGCGGAAACCACCCTTTAATAATGCCGCTTTTTGTGCCAATTTGGTATACACCATTTTGAATGTCAGTGATAACGCCAATAATTGTACCAAAGTCTAATGGGCCACGATCTACACCAGGAACTGACAAAGTGACGCAAGTACCGATTATTAAGGGAGGAAATTGTACTTCAGAAAAAGTTTTCATTTTGTCAGCTGCGATTTTTTGTCGGTTATAACAGTCTTGTTGATTGTTAAGTAAATTTTTTCCCCGAATACAAAAAGAACATATAAGATTATTTTCAGTTTCTAAGTCAAGAGTTCCGCAGTCAATGTGAAAACGCAAATTACATTTCGTACAATTCATGCTATTATTAGAATTTAATTGCAAATCGCACGTTCCGCATAGATTTGATTCATTCGAATTTAAAGAATCTTCTGTTTGTTGAGGTGACTGAGACTGAGTTTGTTGAGGCTGATTTATTTCTTCAGTCGAAATAGTTTTGTGCTGTTGTTGATTAAAATCTGCGAGAGCTTTCTCCAAATCCTCTTCTGAATGTAAGTCGTTTAAAATCTCTACGGGTAGAGAAGTACTTGTCAGTCCACATTTTATTGGGCCGAAAACAGCTTCATATGGCGCTCGATTTATAATCCTATGTTTTGAAGTGTTTTTTTGCCACTGTTAAAAAATTTAAATAATAAAAAAATTGTCCATAATTTAAAAAAAATAGTTTTAAATAATAATGATCTTTAATAAAAAATTATAAAAAATAAGTTTTAACTATTTAACAATTTTTTTTACTTTTCAAAAAAATTTATTTTTTGAAAAAATTGAAATTTTTTAAGATCCATACGATTAAAAAAAACGTATAAAAAATCGACAATATAAAATAATAAAAATTATGAAAGAAGTTCAAATTTTAATTTTTCGAAAATTTTGAGTTTTATTTGTAAAATAATTTTGTTCAGCAACTATTAAAGAAATCTACATAAGTAAAAGAAGACTTTTTTTAAAAAAAGTTATTTTTATCAATAGTTACATTTTTTCGGGTAATCACCCACTTACAATTATTTATACTTTATTTACCTGAACTTCAAAACAACCGCGGGACCAGTTATTTGATTGGTGGTCCACCATCCAAGCTCGCAACATATTCTCGATGTCAGCATTTGACCTTTCGACGCTGCCTTGCGATTGTGGATGCCGTGGTCTCCCGTGCACAATTTTGCAATGTGGCCAAACAATTGCAAGTTCGTTTATCACGGCAGCAACGAATTCTCGGCCATTATCACTTTGGAGGATACATGGAGCGCCAAAAGTAAAAAAAATTTTTGTCAATTCCTCTGCAACGTTTACAGCATGCTTCGATTTTAGAGGTCTCAATTGTAAAAATTTGGTTGCATGATCCTGGTAATTCATCAGCCAGTTGAATTCGCCGTCGGGACTAGACTGAAAGTCGATTAAATCGACTTGACCTCTACTATTAAAACCATTTGTAATAATCGGTTTAATAACAACGCCTTTTTGTATTGTTGTCCTTTTCCTATCACAAGTTTGGCAGCATTTAATAAAAATTTCAATGGCCAATCTCGAAATGCACCATTTTTTTTTAATAAAATACATCATTTTGTCCCGTCCTCCATGGCCAGTACTATTGTGCGCTTCCAATAACTTTGGAAAAAAATCTTCCATCGGCACCATATACACTAAACTGTCTTTATCACTTTTACGCTTTATAATAACGTGAGATTCATTTCCGATTTGCAAGATTTCGTACTTTTTCAAATAATGATAATGAGCCGGTTCTTTTGATACACCACACTTAGCGTCGATTAAAACACTTTTTACTTTTTCTAAATGATTTCTGCTCCACATGCACCGATTACTAGAAGTTTTATCCACTACCTCTTTACATTTATTTTCGAATTCTTCTCTAATTACCGAAACGTTTTCCATTTTTAATAGATAAAATTCGACTGTCACTTGAGTGAAGCAGAGAGAAACTAAATTTTATTTTCAAAATTCTACACTATTAACTTTAAAAGTGAGTTTCAAATTATCAGATTATTATTTCAAATGAGAATATTTAAATACAAAGCAAATAAACACTAATTGATAAACAAAATTTGAAAATGGTAGTAAATTGAAATGTTTATTATTTTTCAATAGAAATCAATTTGTCTATTCGCCTGACGCGCTTTGGGCGTTTAGGTTAAAGCCTAGTCATTAATCTAAACGACTAAATCAATCCAGGCTAATAAGAAATAAGCATCTATTTCATGTAAATTTTACTATTAAACAGCGTTTAGCTTAAAGCCTAGGAATTAAGCTAAACAACGGATTTTTCTATTCGCCTACGACATATATAACACAATACAATTATTTTCTTCTTAAAATCCCTTCAAATTTCTAAGCTAGATAAAAATGTGAAATATGATTTATTTTTAAAATTCATTAATATATCTTAAAAGCATGGTAAATATAAAAGATAGAAACCCATAAATTCCACACTTATCAAAATAAATTGAAGTACGTTATTTAAATTTCTTCAATGTATTATTATTCAATCAGTGGATTGATACACTCAGATACGTTTGTTAGGACCTATTTCGAATTTTGATTAAAAGAAATTAAAATAGAGGATTCCTAGGTTAGTGAACAAAAGTCTAGACCAAAAATTCTTTAAATTAAAATTTATACTTGACATGTTACATTAACACACATGATGAAAATTCGTCCCTGGTTCGAATTAATTTGTTTCCATTGTTCAAAACTGGTAGATTTCAAATATTTACAAAGATTTACACTCATTTTCTATTTCTACATCTTCTATTCTAGTTAGACGCTTTAATATGACTTTATAGAAAAACAATGAAAACTTGAACAACAGTTCATAAATGCAAATATTCGAAATTGGATGTTCTTTTATTTGAAAGTTGCGGGGGGTGTAAGAAAGTCGGCATTAATGGGTCAATGAAGTCAGCACATTAGATGGGAAGCGGATTTTCTGTGAAGGTTTTTGTCTCGAGCTTATTTTTCGAATGCAAATGTCTGGAATAATCCATATTTTATGTCGGAGACGATACCAGGACGTCGTCGGCTCAGGGAAAGTTTATTTGCAAAGTTTTCGACTTTGGCGGTATGCCCCGGTGTGAAAAAGAAAAGAACAAGAGGGAGTGAGAAAGCGGGTGGTATGCTCTCGCCTGGGCTTAAGCATGATCGAAGTTACTCGCGGCCTTAAAGGTTCCACCAGAACCGTATATAAATATCCTGCGCGGTTGAAAGTTCCGTTTTCTATTGGCGACAAAGACTAACGTTTAAGAACTCAAGTTCATTAAGTTCACTTTTTCATTTTTTTCTACCCTTTAATTTTTCCTTTCATCATCGGTGGTTTTTTTTTGGGGGGGGAGGGATTTTATTTGTGAGGGGATTTATTGAAATCAATAAAGCTTGAATCAAGGTGGCAATTTGGTTGAACATTACTCATCTCAAATTTGCTTTGGACTCGTGCCATGCTTTCTCGTTTCAAATACATTCGAGTAAATGATCCACAGTCTGTTGGATAAGAGCACATGTGACAGCGAAACTGTTTTCGTTTCTTGTTGAAGCTTTATATAGAACATGTCAAGTATTTTTTTCTTGACTTCAAAACATTCAGGAAATCTTTGTTTAAAATTTTCAAACAAATTCATCATCAGGGGGTCGATTATGTAATTTAACTTCACTTTGACTTCGTCTTCGACTTCCACTTCCACTTACACTTTTGATTCCACTTTTCTTAATTTTCACTTCTACTTCCACTTCCACTTTCACTATTGATTCCACTTTTGATTCCACTTTTCTTAATTTTCACTTCTACATAATGAAACATTGTACTTCCACAACAGAAGGGTCTAATTTGGAGGTGAAAATATAGTTCAACTTAGAAGTGACAATGAAAATAAATTAAATTTAACAAGTGAAAATCAATAAAAGTGGAAATAAAACTGAAAGCAAAAGTTAATTTTGAAATAAAAATTAAGTAAAGAGGAATTAAAAGTGGAAGTATAAGTGAAAATTTAGAAAAGTGGAATTGGAAGTAGAAATGAAAATAAAGAAAAGTGGAATCAAAAGTGGTAGTTTAAGTAGAAGTGAAAATTAAGAAAAGTGGAATCAAAATTGGAAGTGGAAGTAGAAGTGAAAATTAAGAAAAGTGAAATCAAAAGTGGAAGTGGAAGTAGAAGTGAAAATTAAGAAAAGTGGAATCAAAAGTGAAAGTAGAAGTGGAAGTTGAAGTGAAAATTAAGAAAAGTGGAATCAAAATTGGAAGTGGAAGTAGAAGTGAAAATTAAGAAAAGTGAAATCAAAAGTGGAAGTGGAAGTAGAAGTGAAAATTAAGAAAAGTGAAATCAAAAGTGGAAGTGGAAGTAGAAGTGAAAATTAAGAAAAGTGGAATCAAAAGTGAAAGTAGAAGTGGAAGTTGAAGTGGAAGTGGAAGTTGAAGTCAAAGTGACGTGAAATTACATAATCGACCCCCAGGATTATAATTTCTAAGTGAAATAATATTTAAAAATTAATTCAAGAAACAAAGAATGTTGCTTTAATCATAAATTTAACAAATTTTGAATCTGTTATTGAATAATTTCGTCGATCAACATTTATTCTCATTTACTTAGGTTAATATGTCATCTTCTTATTAATGAAATATCGCGGAATTTTGAGATGCCTGTAATAACGTCGACGTATTTTCTTTCAATTCGGCACAGATTGAATGGCACGTAAGTCGACTTGAATTGAGAAGCACTTGAGGGAAATTGATTTTATAAAAACATAAATCTTACTCGAGATTTGGACCTCAATTTATTTGGAAATATATTGAAAAATTTATTCATTTTCTGAGAGAAATTCAGGTCGAATGAAAATGAATGGAAAATGAAATCGATAATTTTATGAAGATAATTAGCTGTGCCTTGAAGGATAGTTTTTTTTATTTGTTCTCGTTAGTCTTTAATGATACCTCTTTTAATAATTTAAGTTGAATTATTAATTAATTCAAACAATGATTGTCAAAAAAAGCAAAAAAAAAAAAAAAATACTGAGAGAATATGCAGGGAAAAATGTCTGGTTGAACTAATTGATTATTGCACTTGTTTGCTGAGTCTCATGGACCAATTATTTTGCAAGTCGCTTCCTTTCATATGACAACGTAGCTCTGGAAAATAGAAAATCTAAAATTCCGTTGGATCCTTTTTCCCAGTGATCACGAGTTTGATAAGAATTACAAGAGGTAAAAATTTTTTTCAATATTCCACTTTTTTTTTCTTTTTCTTTTTTTTTGGACTTTGCAAACGAAACTTTTCTGTAAATAAACCACACTTCTTTCTAATTTTAGATTTAGATTATTGGAATTTGATTTTCAAAGTAACTCTTGCTGAGAATCAAAATATTTATTTCACCCAGCAAGGAAAAAGTTTATTTCCACAATTATTGTAGAGTAAAAAAAAGTTGAGATATTTTATAAATAAAGTTTATACAAAATTTTCTGAGAAATGCGCAAGCATTAGCTTTCCATGCGTGCGCAAATTGCAAGAAATGTAAAAGTTACATCGTGTGGAGTTAATTCACTGGTGGGATAAGTACTGCTAATTAAGCTATTAGTAGTCGCGTTGGGACTAATTAACGGACGGAAAAAAGGTAGAATATTTTTTTTATGTCAAAAAAGTCTCCTTTCAAACCTTGAATGTTGCTAGAAGTACAAAAAAAAGAAGAAAAAAAAATGTACCGTGATAATGGAAGAGAGTGTGACAACGAAGTTATCGACTTTAACGAAAATTTCTCATTTAAATTTGACATGCAAAAAAATTCACAGTTCTACAAATTCACCGAAATTTTTTATTTTCATTTCTATGAAAAAATTTTCATTCAAGAAAATATTAAATATATATTATAAAAATTTTAATAGTTTAATAAATTAATAATTTAATAATTTAATAATTAATCATTTTTAATTTTAATAAATAATTTGATTTTTGAGTAAAATTGACTCTTACTGTTTCTTATTCACATATTAACAAAATCTGTTTGCAATATTGTGTAAATAAAAAAAAAAGAAAGAGTCGAATGAAACTCTGGTTTAGAAACGAGTTGCCGACAAAAATGAGTTATATATTTGAAAATGCGAAAATGAAATTGGAAAATGGATAATAAAGAGAAATCCAGAAAGTGATGATTAATCGAGAATAAGCCCTGAGAATCGCAGGTGGCAAAGGAGATAATCGCCTCTCGCTGACTCCTTTTCGTTCGCGTCAGAAATTAACGTTTGCCGTCTGACACGAACGGTGGCATCGACCCATATCGCAATTGGGTTGGTAATTACCAGCAATTATTTCCGTACATCGTTTGGCCTACGCATCGCGTAATTGCGAAATTCAGAATATATATAACAGTGTAGACTTCAAATTTTCACTCCCTCTCTGGCTTTTGAACTTGCGTCGTAGAGGCCATCGACTTTCCTGGCAGCCATTCAAATTCCGTAGAATTTTCGCTGTAAATTTAGTATATTTCGATGCACATTACACGCGATATATGAGACAATAACTGGAATAAAAAGAATAAAAAAAAAAAAAAGAAAAACGGCTCCAATGCTTTGCTGATATTTTACGAAAATCCAAGTGCGAGTATTGGAATAAACGATGTAGTATAAATTTTTTTTTTCATATCAAGCGAATAAACGACCATTGGCTATGGACGTTTTTCAAACTCACTCAACGCGCAATGAAAATAGAGGAGCTTTCATATATTATTCAAGTAATTATGTAATTTTATTATGATCACAAAAAATTAAAAACATAATTTTCCGGAATTCTCTTTTTTATTTTCTTTCTCTACAGTATCACGGTTTGTTTGGAATATTAATGAGATTTTAAAATGTAAAACATTCAATGTTAAAGATTCAATTACAATGAGTTTTTAAAAATTAAATTTAAATTTCACTAAAAAATATGGTTTTAAAATGTGATAAAATTATCAGAAAATTAAATTTGAATTTCACTGTTACGATCGATCTTCGTAACTTTTTCTAATATTATAACTAAAACATTATTTAAATTTCAAACACACATTTAAGATTTTTATACAATATTTTATAAACAATTATACAAACTATTATACCTTTACAATTATTATCCGAAGGACACGTTAGTTAGAGTAAATTAACTGAATTTTTGGAAAGTAAATTTAAAACAAAGACATTCTTTTAACTTTCAAAATTCGTCTTTAACATTCACTAATTCTAATTGGAATAAAAATTTAAAAACCGCTGCCAAATTCGAGAAGGTTTGCATTTATTCTGATTCTCAATATATCTTTCTTTAAATTGCATAAATATTTTATATTCTCGTAAAGATGGAAATTTTTCAATAAAAAACTAAAACTATCCAAAAAAAGACATAATATTTTCCCAATTTCTTATTAAATTACTATATAAGTTATCATAAAAGAAGATGTGCAAATAGATAAATCTTTAAGGTTTTAAATATTTAATTCCTCGTTTGTGTTTAATTTAAAATTAACAAAAAGATTTTTAACAAAATTTATAAAAATCGCATTTAAAAATTTCGAAAAATTTGCTTTTTTAAAAATTTTGAAATTTTGTAACGGTATTAACTTTGACACATTTGATCGTGGTAGGTTTTGAAAATAGATTATAAGTTATTTTTTTTAAATATTTAATAACTTGTTTGTGATAATTGAAGCTTATCAAAAAGATTTTAAAAGATAATTTCAAAGAAGTCCTGTATATCAATTATTTTGATTTTAAAAAAAGCGCTTCGCAATTTATATTTTATAAATATACGGTTTTAATTTTTTCACGATTTTATATTGAAAATTCTTTGAGTATCTCAGTGATTAAAAATTTCATTAGACTTATATTTTCATTTGAAAAATATATTTGTCTTCTTTACATGGAAATGTATTTTTAGAATATGGAAAGTAAACAAAAAAAAAGTTTACTAATGCAATATGAGTACAAAGAGCTCGTATAGGAGGCGAGAATGTTTTTTGTGTAATTTAACAAACACAGATTTACAGAATTGCCCTGCCAGTTCATCATAAAAGCTTTATTGGGAGCTTGTATCCAAGTAACATTTTACGATGGATTCAAAGTGGTTGCAGTTCTGCAACTGTAGTAAAATTTCCTAACAGAACCATCTCTCGAAAATTGCATTAAAAGAAGAACTTAACTATGCATCTGAAACGAACCGAACAGTTATAAAAATGTTTAAAAATAAAAAAATTTGAATTTATTCACGTATAATCAATTTTGTAGAATACTATAAAATTATTTTTTATTTAAATTATCTGTGTAAAATTTTTCCGCTTTGGTGAATCATATTATTTGCACATGTGTTAATTAAAGTGCATATAAATTATTTATTGTACTCTGATTTATAAATCAGAGTAAATTTATAAATTTACGAATTGTTTTTCATTATAGGAAAAATTAACATTTATTGAAATTTGAAATTATGTTTTTTTTGTGTGTGTAAATTTTCCAATCGAAACGTTTTTGTTTTGAAAGTAAACGAAGTGAAATAGTTTTAAAAATTAATTGCAGAAAAAATAATCAATTTTTCTTGCAGTGAAGCCGACTATTGTGTTTGCAATCTGTTGGGTATCAAATGTTGCTTCTCGTTTTGCGTAAAAAAACAACCGTTGCTTGAAAAATATGAAGGCAAAATTAAACCAGCAAGTTGGTATTTCAACGTAGTTTTTACAATAATGGAAATGCGAATTTTGAAAAATGATTTTTTCAAATAAAGTTTCGATAAATTTTATAAAGTTTATAATATGTTTTATAAATGTATATTTTTTTAAACAATCAGGTTGATTTATTATTTATAATTAGGTTTTTTACAATTTGAAATATTGCAAAGAAAAATATTTTCCTACAATTTAAATCTGGTTTTTAAAAAATTCACTTTTAGGTACATGTTAATTTTGTTTCACACAATAATTTTGTTCCTGTAAAAGAAAATATTTTCTGTTTTATAATTTAAGTTCCAATTTTTATTTCACTTGCAGATAAATTATGTTGCCTATTGTCAGAAAGGAATGTTTTACTAAAAATTGAAACTTTTTCGGGCAATAAAGATATCTGTACTGAATTTATATTTAGCTAAAAATAATTTTTTTTAACGTCAGTTTCAGAGAAGTTAAGACTGGAAAAAAATTCCTGAAGTTGAAAAAATTCCAATGACACTTATTTTAGAAAATTTTATTTTTAATTTAAATGTGTCTGTGGTTAAAATAATAGAAAACGAATAAATTCGGACAAGTGGTATTTCATAATTTGCTCCAATGTTTTGAAATCAAAATGATTTTCTCTTCAGGGAGTCCATCAACAAATAATTATACAAAAAAACAATAAAAATACAATAAAATTAAAAATAATACAAAAAACATTATAAAAATATTAACAATGAAAGTATAAATAAATAAATTAGAGAAAAAAACAGTAAAACAGTATTTTAAATTTTAAATAAGAAAACAAGAAAATATAATCGACGTTATAGAAAAAATAGCACAATAAACAATGAAATATAAAATTAATGAACTAGAAACAATTAAAAAAATTTCATATGGAGCAAAAAAATATATATAATTGACAAAATATAAGAATAAAAGAATAAACAAAAACAAAAAATAAAACTAAAGAACAAAATATCTTACCAAAAAAATAAAACGTTTTAAATCGCAATACGTGAAAACATTCTGTTAAAAAATACCCAAACGTTGGAGAAATATATGGAGTCTGGAGTCAGAAACTAGAAAGCACATAAAATTTACATACACAGCAAATGATGTCAAATTACAGATAAAATTTTCAAAATATTAATATTGATAAGATTAAGAAATAATAATAAATATAAAAATATAAAATTGTGAAATTAAAATTATAAATACATTAGTAAATGAAATAATAAATAAAACTGTTTAAAATAAAAGTAAGATATGTAAAATTAAGATAAATTAAATTCTAAGTTGACATACCAAGAGAAGGAAATAATCCATTGTTAATTGTTAACAATAAATCAGAAGAACAACACAAATAAATAATTTTTACAGTTTACACTCATTTTATTTAAACTATTTTGTTCTTTAGTTTTATTTTTTGTTTATTCTTTTATTCTTATACTTCGTCAATTATATTTTTTTTTGCTCCATATGAAAACTTTTTAATTGTTTCTAGTTCATTAATTTTATATTTCATTGTTTATTGTGCTATTTTTTTGTATAAAGTCGATTATATTTTCTTGTTTTCTTATTTAAAATTTAAAATACTGTTTTCAGTTTTTTTTTCTAATTTATTTATTTATACTTTCATTGTTTACATTTTTATTGTTTTTTGTATTATTTTTATTTTGTTTATATTTTTATTGTTGTTTTTTTTGTATTATTATTTGTTGAAAGACTCCCTGAAGAGGAAACCGTTTTTATTTCGAAACGTTGGAGCAAATTATTAAAAACCATTTGTCCGAATGTATTCGTTTTTATTATTTTAACCACAATTTAAATATTACCAACTCGGACATTAAACTAGGCTTTAATAATTATTTTTTTAAATTGTTTTTA
>JUFY01020289.1:0-13281 GCA_001855655.1 Leptopilina clavipes | reverse complement strand
ACTGTTTAAAATACTATTTGAAATACTATTTGAAATACTATTACTAAATACTACTAATACTATTTTAATTAAAATCAGGATTTATTAAAAGATTTAGCCAATAATTGTAACTTTATAGACAAATTATATTATCATAATCGGAATTTTTTAAAGAGGCACTAAATTTTTGGATTAATGTAATTTATATCTATATATTTACCTTTCTGTTTCTATTTGAAATATGAAATACTTGACAGTTTTTTTTTATGAACAGTATATAAATAATATATTGTTCGTCCAAAAGAAAAACAAATTTTTTATTATTATGTCATTTTATTGGTTTTTAAATCTTTGAAATTGCTTATTTATTATTTATTCATTATGCTTGATGAAATTTTTATGGGTTCTCCATAAAAAATGTTTCACAACGAAATTTTTGATTCGTCTAGACATGTACCTACTCATCAATAATATATATTCAAATGCGTTTTACTATCAGCTTTTACTGCTGTGTAAAAATAGAAAAAAAAAATGGTTTTTATTTGTATTTTTTATACTATTATTATTATTATTATTACATTTTACATTTTTGCAATTTGTAAAAAATGTTTCTGTGAATGCTACTTTTTTTAAAAATTAAATCCTTATTTTTATTGGTATAGAAAATAGATTGTACTATTTAGAAATTTCAGATTATAATCTACAATAAAATTATAATAATAGTCCCAATGTTGATTGTTCTATTATTGTCATTTTGACGATGTTTACGATCTAATTTGCAAATGGTACAAAATAAATTTTTTTTCTATACTTTGAATTTTTTTTGAAAGATAAGATTTTTCAACCAGTTTTATTGAAATGAGTATGTACTTATTTATAAATTCGAATTCCGGTTTACTGATTAGGCAAAGGTTAAATTTTTGCATAAAATAAAATGTTAATTATTTAATATGCTTATTTATATGTAATAAATTTAATTCAACTTGTGAATACAGAAGCCGTTGTATATCTTGTCCAACTCATCTTTCTCACGTAATGATAATTTCTCTTCATTTATACACATTTTGTATGTCCTCAGTCTTCTTTTTTTGTCTTGCAATTCTGACCTCAACTTTCGAGTCTATTTCAAGATATACAAGGAAAAAAATGTTTATTTGAGTCAAATAACGGATTACTTATCTATTATCAAATAAATATTTACTTGAAGAAAATAATTTTTATTTAAATCAAATAGACAAATAAACAATCAAATATTATTGTTGAATCAATAATTTCTGTGTTTGAATCAAATACCATTTAATTGACTCAAATAAAATTTATTTAGTGTCAAGTAATCCATTATTTGAATCAAATAAATTTTTTTCCAGTGAAATAAGTTTGAAGTGTAAAAATCCAGTGTAAAAATTGAACAAATAAAGAGTGGAACATTGTAGGACAAGTTGCAGGATCGTTCCTTGCAGACATTTAGAGAGAGAGAGGACTAGACCCGATTAAAGATTTACTGACAAGTTTTCATGATTATAAGGAGCTACTTGGAATTTTTCAGACAACATTCTTTACATACCTTGTCGAGACATTTATCGCATTTAATCGATATTAAATTGTGATACGACAAATATCTTCGTCACTTCCTTGTCTTTATCGAAAATCGTACTTTCATCTACAGGAGAATTCAATTTTTTATCAGTTTAATAAATATAGATTATAAATATCTGTTAGGTATGCCATTAGAAATATTATCTTTAATTTACAAACAAATTTTGATAGTGTAACAATATTTCTGATCATCGTTTTTTTTCCAAAGAGAATGTTCCCAGATTTTAGGAAAAAATAGGGACGAAATCCTTGACATTTTCATCTGTCATCACACCTGATTAATGATTATAAAGGATTAAAAATATTTATAAACTTTTCCTTTCTGATTAATGAATTTTACTCTCAACAAATTCCGTAAACGTATCACGAGTGGTGTGTGTATTTTTTTTTCTGATTTGTCAAGTATCATTTTGCTGACCCGTTTCCTCACGGATTCGATTAATTTATGTCTCTTTTCGAGGATACCCTTTCCTCTCGATATGATGAGCTAAATTTAATCATTCAAAACAAGATGACAGTTGTTATTTTCATTTGACAACTTGCATTTTTGTGAGGAATTATATCTTCAATTTTATTATCATTCCCGAAGATTGCGAATTTTTTCATTTATTGTTCATTCGTACATTGACCTTTTGATTGTAAACGAAATAATAGAAAAAAAGGAAAGTGTGAAAAAATGTTTATTATTCCTTTTCTATTTAAATATTAAAGATGAAAAGGGGCTTTTTGGAAATATTTTTGCTATATTCCATTCATTTCCTGTGCGCTGGTACATTAATTATCAATTACGTAAAACGAATAAATGAAATTACCAAAGTGACTAAACGCAACAAGTTTTTTTTTCAATTTAGAATGAGTAAATTCCATTTTTGAAGGAATATTTATGATTTATAGTGCAATATGATGGGATTCCCGTGAACGTTTCCTGGTTTATTCTTATACTGAAAAAACAAACAAACAACCAAACATGATTCATTTGAGTTTATTTTTAAATTTTTTCTCATCTGCTAATAACTTTTTCTCTAATATACGCACTGATTCGTATTTCTTTTTCTCAGGAGGTAAAATTTACGTTAAAGTATTCTAAATATGTATTAAAAAATTGTTTTTCGGATTTTTTCATATAATCTTTCGTTTTGGTTAAATATACCGTATAGATTTTTTTCTTCTTTGCATTATACTCGTAGAAAGTAAATGCAAATATCTCATCGGTGGTTTCCTCATGGGCGGATGAGACTTGTCTCTTCACACGTTGAACTCACTGAGTTCAAAACGATAAGAACTTGAGAACATCGGTTAAACAAACTACCTGCTTTTTATTGTTTTCGAATATTTATATTTATATGTCTGTTTAAAGAGCGTCGAGACACTCCTATTGTTATCTTAGTTTCACGTTTACGAAAGAGGAAAAAAAATTGTGCAGATTCCGTAGACGAAATATTGAACCAAAGAATAAGTTTTTGTTGCAAATTGAATTGTATTTTTCCTCTGTCGATTTAAAAATTCATCTCGCAAGTTTTTTTTTGTCCTTTAGCAAAAGGTTTTCCTCGATTTTTTCCTCTATGTTACAAGGAAATAGAATTTTTAACCTATTGATTGATATTCTCTAATAGGGAAAAAGTTTTATCTGAAACTAAAAAATTGTGTTCTTTTTTTTCTGAAAACTTTTTACATAAAGGAAATTTAGTAGATTTGACTTTTTCTTATTCTTTTTGTTCTATGCGCAACTTTTGTATCGTCCGCGCATGTGCAGGAAACGAACATATGATTCATCTAAAATGGCGGACAGAAGCCAAAAGTGTAGAAGTTTAAAATACATTGTTGTTTTTTCTATCTTGAAATTAAATTGGAGATAAAAATATCTTACTATTGTTTAATATATATTTTAAAGTTGAAATCGCGTGGTTAGTCTTCTTAAAATTACATTCGCAGTACTTAACCTAAAACTTGTCAATGATATCCGTTACTACACTCTCTATTGACAATTTTTGCAACTAGCAATAGTAGGATAATTTGTCCAACTTCCACCAATCAGCGAAACTTCTAACCATAGTGGCGAAAAATAGTACTATTGATCGTAGAATACCTACAGTACTGATTAAGCCACGCCCCCAGCGGACATCCAGAAGCATTCTGTACCAGAAGTCCAGAACTGATTGGCGTAGAATTTGAAAATTATTTTCCCGCATCTTCTACTATCTCTTCTTCCCCAATTTCGTTATCCCCACTCTGATGTAGCGTCGCAGTTAATGGCAAATTCATCGTCGCGCGTTTCTCTCGACCACGTGTTTCTAAAATCGACTTGAATTTTAAATTTTAATTTCTACAAGTGATTGTTAGTTTTGAGAGTGCTCGAATTTCTTAAAATCGCGATAGTACACAGTATTCTAATGACGCATTTCTGTAAATTAAAATAATCTTTAAATATCGGGAGTGTTCGAAATATTTAAAATCGCGATCGTATAAAAATATTAGAATTTTTCTCTGTTCCCAGTTAACACGTGGTTCGGAAGTGCTCGAAATTATTTTCAAAATCGTGAGTGAGTGTATTTTGTGTCACAAAACTGACGATTGCAGCTCCAGGATGGAGGTCGGGTTCAGCTTTGAGATTGATCTCTGTAAGTTTCCAAAAAATTTTTTCCCTTCAGTTGTACAAATTCGGATTTATTTAAATAATTTTTATATTGTGAATAATTGTAGTTTTGTTACATTTCGTAAATGCAAGTTTCAGGTCAGGTTTAGAGTTTGAAAAAAATTAACGCCATTTAATTTCGAATTTGCTAACGTCTATAGAAATATCCTTGTGAGAGAGAAGTTTACCCATAAACCCTTGTGATGTTTTTTTTTCAATTACATGGTGTGTTAACTTGGCACAAAAAGTCGAGCCTCGAAGAGAATAAAAATCATTTGTGCCTCTGCATACTTTAACAAAGTTTTGTTTTGTTGCTTTTTTGCTTTTAAAAATTAATCAACCTTTAAAATTTCCTTAATGTTTAAAGAAGGCTTTTCTCGATAATTAATAAAATATAATTAATAATTAATAAAAAATATTCCCTTTATTTATTTGTTTCAAAGAAAATTTTTATTTTATTCAGAGAAAAATTTTATTTGGGCCAAGAAATATTTTATTTTTGCTAAATAAAATTTTTATTTGGGCCAAAAAATATTTTATTTTTGCTAATTAAAATTTTTATTTGGGCCAAAAAATATTTTATTTGTGCCAAAAAATATTTTATTTGTGCTAAATAAAATTTTTATTTGGGCCACAAAATATTTTATTTGTGCTAAATAAAATTTTTGCATTATTCTGGGTGTATTAAAAATATTAAGAATCAAGATCAGTGCGAATCTGACTCATTAACACCTGCTGTTTTAAAATTATCGTTTCATATATATGTTTTATTTGTCTTCACATAGAAGTTTGCATCGAATTTATAATTTATTCAGAAAGCTTTCCTCGAGGACAATTAATGTTTAAGAAAATATTGAGAAGTTTGTTTAAAAAAAAAAAATTAAAGTAAGCCAAGTAACGATTTTTTTTGTCATATTTTACGATATCAAGAATTTAATTGAATACGTTGAAAGAAATCCAAAAGAAAAAATTCTTCAAAAATTTGCCTACGTGCAAAAAATCACATAGACTACATCTTTTGAAATTTAAAATGCCTGTTGTATAATATAAAATATATGATTCAGTGCTGAATGCTGATGTGTGGACACGGTCAAATAATTGGAAACAACAATCGAGAAATTAATGTCAAATACGATGCTAAATTATTTCTAATGTAAAATTTGGAATTTCTCGAAAATAATTGAAAATAATTTCAATATTTTCTCATGACAAATTTTTCTCAATTGTTGAATTTAATTGATTTTTAAAATTAATTTCATTTTTTTATTTCAATATTTCAAACGCTTCTAATATACAGAGGAATGACGTATGTGTTTATATATATAAGTATACTTTTCTACCACCTGTTGCTTTATCCACACTTTGCACTATTATTATACCAAAGGTCATAAAACTTAAAACTTTCAGTATATAAAAAAAATAATTAGCCTTATTATGTTTTTATATGTTTTTAAAAATATTTGAAAACATTTATAAATATTTTTTCGATTACAATCTTAATAAAATCTTTTATATAGAAATTGAATTTTTTCTCGAGAACAAAAAACTATGTTTATCAAAATGATGGCTGCTTTTTAGTACCTATCAATTAAATAAAAAAGCCTCTTTAGAAGAAGGTGATCATTACTCCTTAATTTCATAAGATGCTGTAATAAAAATGTTT
This sequence comes from Leptopilina clavipes, assembly GCA_001855655.1. NCBI lineage: Eukaryota > Metazoa > Arthropoda > Insecta > Hymenoptera > Figitidae > Leptopilina > Leptopilina clavipes. The sequence goes on along the minus strand of JUFY01020289.1, from coordinate 7,411 downwards.
TTAATAAGATTGAATCGATTGTTTAGCCTCTCTTGCTTCTTTTAACCTCTTTTCACTTCTTGATCTCAAGAATATAATAATATGTGTATTGTAAACAAAAATCTTCTTCTTTTAACCTCTTTTCACTTCTTGATCTCAAGAATATAATAATGTGTGTATTGTAAACAAAAATCAAGAGATACTTTCGCGCCTATAAACATTAATGTCATGAATCGAATATGACGGGCAATTTAAACCGCTTGATCTCAATAAAAACATATACCTGTCCAGGTATATATTCATTAGACAATTTTTCAAAAAGATTTACATATACATTTCTTCATAAATGTATAAAACGGGATTATTGTTTTATGACTTGACTTTATTTCTCATGCATCATAAATCTTTAAATTCCATGATTATATTCCCCATATCTTTGAAATCACGATTTATATTATAATTAAAAAAATAAAGTGTTTAGCTCAAGGTGAAAAATTTAACCTGTGACAAAAATTTTTCAAATTGTTTCTTATTGAGTAATTTAGTTTATTTATTTTCACTTTTAATTTCTTTGTTATTGATAGTTCGTTTTGCCCTCATAATGCTTATTGATGGGAATTTTCGAAATTTGTGAATGTTGTTTTTCATCATTTTTACACTTTAAACTTGGGAGCGTATACAATGTTATAATGTTTTGATGATTATCTTTGCGTTTCATCTGTGCATGGAGAAACATCCTCTCTCAAGTAAAATAGAAAATAAGATACAATATATATCTGATAGGAGATGTTAAGTGCTATATAATTCAAGTGGATGCTGTGTGAATAATGAGCGTAATGAATCTTTTCCACATATATACAGATATACACAAAACATGTCAATCTTTGACAGGATTATAAAAATATCTCCTTTTCTTATGACTTATTGCTTCGGGAATATTTTTTCAATTTCAGTTGGTTTTTTTTTTTTTTTTTTTTTTTTTTCAATAAAAGGCAGAATTATCGAAGGTCTTCGAAATATATAGTAATTATCGTCAATTTTGATTGACTTATTTCTCCATTCAATGTAGGTACTTATCTGATACATTAATTCGTCTCATTCAGTACATTATACATGAAATTACATACATTGATTTTCCTCCATTTTTTTTTTCATAATAATTATCTGTTATATTTATAGAATAAAGTGTATATTTTATATATATACTTTTTCTAATTGAAAAAATGTGTAAAAAATTATTTAAAAACAGAAAAAAATTTTCTCTTTGCGTAAATGTAAATTATTTCTAAATTCAGAAATATTTGTTTACACTGAAAAAAATTTTTATTTAATTAAAATAACCGATTACTTGACTATTATCAAGTAAATATTTACTTGGAGCAAATAAATTTTATTTAAATCAAATAAACTATAAGTGGAATAATAATTTCTGTATTTTGAATCAAATTTAGTTGACTAAGATTAAGTTTATTTGATACGAATAAATATTTATTTGATAAAATAGTCAAGTAAATACTTTTTTTCAGTGTGTATTGTTTTTTTTTGTTGGAGAGGAAAAATCAATTTCTGTAAAATGTTAATTGAAAAAAATGGAAAAATTTCTTAAGATTGGCGAGAAAAATTATTGTAAACTTCTCGAAAGAGATTCTATTTATAGAAATATCTTGACGTATTTTTAGATTAGTTATTATAGATGAAATGCAATAATCGAATGCGCCTTGGGCCTCTTAGGAGAGAATTCAGAAGTAATTTGCGGGTATCGATCCTCTAGCTAGACTAACTACATTTCTTTGCGTGTTCTAGTCCACATTGTTTTTGTTATCGAAGCGCGACGACATATTCATGTAAACGACAACCCTTTCAGTACGGTGCCAATGAACCTTGCATATATATATGCATCTCGAAACGCAAAGAGATGTCATAAATGTGCGTGTACGAAATGCTGAAAAGAATAGTTATTGTATAATAGACCGCGTCTCAATATTATACAAGCTCTTTTGCTATTCAGTCTTTTTCATTCGAGAAATTAGGATAAGGTTATATACTTATCGCGTCTGCAATTTTCCAGACGTTTTCGATTATTTTTCTAAAATAATTTGTTTTGGAATTATTTATTTATTTCTTTAAATTATATACATTTAAAGTATTTTATTTTTATATTTTAGTTCAGTTAATTAATTTTGATATTTTAGTTCAGTTAATTAAATTTAAAAAATTTATTCGTTTTCCATTTATTGGCAACATTGCCCTAATATTCAAATAATGGGAATATTGAGGCAATGTTGACCAAAAAAAAAAAACAAACAATCTTTACAACTTCAATTTTTGAAGAAGAAGTTCCTCCCAGAAGAATTTAGTAATTATGATTTTTTTTATTAATTCATTGTTAGAAATTTGTCGTTAATAAAGTAATTAATTAATTTAAAAGTATATACAAAATTAAATATTATCTTGGAATTGAATCAAGGACAGTTTTTCTAATTAGGTCGACTGTTAATTAATTAATTCGATTAAATGTATGCGTGTAGTAGATACACGTGATTTTTCATCTTTTGTTTACTAGTTGGTAAATTTTTTTTTTTTTTCTTATTTTTCTCAGTTTGGGAATTATATATTTTATCTCATAATCGTTAAAATTTAGTAGCTGCTTGAACTGATAAAACATGTAATATATCAAAAATATTCAGAATTGTATTTTTATGTTTTTTTGCTCAAATTTTAAGTCTCGGAAGATTTTATAAAGAATTTATATAAAATTGTGAAAAAATTCCCCTTTTTATTATCGTCTTTTTTATATTTGAATGTTGAGGAATTTTTGTTGATTGTTTCAATTTCTTTTTTAAGTTTTGAACATAAAGTTATTGAATACAAATGACACTAGTTACGATCACTCGACCTATAAAGACGGAAATAAAATTCTTGATTCAATTTAGAGTGAAGTCTTTGGAAAAATTGATGAGTTTGCATCAAATTAAAATAATCGTTTCATTTTTGATGGAAAGTCATTAATATTAAGTAGGATTTGTGATTGAAGTAGTAGAGTTTTATATAAAAATTAAATTTTAGATTATTGTCTTAAGAACGATTCAAATCTGATAAGTTGATTTTAAAATAAATTTTTAAATAAAGTTGAATTTGTTTGAAAAACAAATTCAAAAAAAAAGGTGATTATCAATAATTTATACATCACGTACATGTGATGTAATTTGGAGAAAGTTAAAGATCAATCTTGCTATAATAAATGAGTGTGTAATTAAATTAACAATTGCTTGTTGATACATTTTTATCAATAGTTAAAGTAAACAGAATTTCTGACACTATTATATTTGAACATATATATATTTTTATCAAAGGAGCATTGATATCTATTATATAAGATGTATTTAAAGAAAAAGTTGCAACTGAAAGATAATGTTGTTCATCTTTCAGACTGTCCGATTAGATGGAACGCTAAGTCATTTTAGTGGAAATAATTTCCAACTATCATTTAAATAAGCAGTGAAAATGTTATTTTATTGAGATAAAATGCCAACAACAGCAATAATGAATGTTATTTTATTGAGATAAATCAACATTTTGATTATATAATCAACAATTTAGTCTTTACTTTCTTATACTCTTATTACAATATGAAAATGGGAAGAATTGAATCAGATTTAGGAAAATTTTCTCTTAAAGCCATTTAAAAATTCTGTTGTGCAACAATCATAATTTTGGAGAATCTCCATTTGGAGATCAATAGATTTTTATCAATGGATTACTTACTTGGTTCAATCTATTAATTACCTATATTCTCATTTTTTGTAGGTATTAGATGAAAATTTTAGGAAGTTGGTTTCTACTTTAGGAATCACTGCGTTTTTACTAATTAGTGGCAATTGTTCTAGGATTCAGTGGTTAGTTTTTTCACCGAATTGGAAATTTGCGAAAACTACTTGGAGTAATTTTCTCTAGTGATAATTATTTCTAGTGCTACGTGTCTTTTGATTATTAAAAGTAGTTGTTTATCGGATCACTAGTTCTAATTAAGAGTTTCCTATTGCACTATATGTTTTACTTGAATCTGGTGTGTTCTAATTTTGAGTAAATGATAGTAATCTGTTACGAACCATTTGCTTCTTAGCTTTCTACTTGAAATTACTAATTAGTGATTATCATTATTACTTCTGCAGCAGTGTGAAGATTCATTTTTCCACAATGTTTTAGTATGTTTGTATATCTGTCATAACTTTTTAATTTGACAAATGTTAAAAATCAACTGCTGTCCTCTATTTTTGAAATCTATAGTGCTAGTTTGGCAACTATCGAACGGATATTGTAAACGGAGGTAAATGAGTAGTAGCTACCTTGGATGGATCAGGTATCCTCTGGAGACCGAGACCCTCCACGATGCTGGACCTAATCGTCTCCAAGTCTCGTTCCTCGAGACGTGGTTTCACATCATACTCGAGGACATCGTTATCCTCGTCCTCAAATTCAAAACGATTCACATTGATCATCTCGAAAGTCTGATCGTAATTGGTAATTTTTTCGTTACTAGGCATCGGTACACCAGTCACTGTACACGTCCACGTTAAAAATAATAGACTGATGAGAAAACGAGTTGATAACCTAACAATGATGATTCTTTTACCTAAACGTGATTGTTCCGACAGGGTGGTCCTCTTTTCACTGAGGGGGAAATTTTCACCTCCTCGCCGATGGTTTATCGCGCTACCACCGTCAATGGACTCCACGCGGAATTTCTTATCGATATCTCGAGATTCCAAGTGAGTTATTAAGTGCTTGCCCATAGCCAGCTATAGAAGCTCGTGGCCTGGGCCAGGTACTCGTGCATGTAGGTACTTGTTGTTGGGGTCAATCGCTCGCTGGTGAACCCGAGAGCCGCAACAACTGACCACCCACGTGCACCATCTAACAAATCAAATCAGTTTTGATTTCTTCCAAAAAGAGGGAAAAGAATTTCATCAATATATATGTGTGAATTGAATCTAATATAAGAATTCAGTGAGAGATAAAAGCACATGTCGAAATTCTTTTATCCTAAAACACTATTCCGATGTCACTAGGTCACTATTGTTGCTCAACTGCCAGTTGACATTGCACTCAATATTAACATCACTAGATGATCCATTTTCTCCCTCTCTCTCTTTTTTTTTTGTTTTAGTTAAGTGTTTAGATTCTCTCTAATCTTCCGATCAATATTACTTATTTTATTATTTATCATTTCTGTTACGATAATGATAATACTAGACAAACGCTGTTACCGGCACATAACCACTTTTTCGATTTGATAATATAAATCGAAGATCCGACGATCCTGCACGATCGAGTGCCGCGTGTCGACTGTTCACTGCTGAGCATTGCCACGGAATGTATATAGATATATATGTGTGTTGGGCTTCGGCGCAGCTTTAACTCCACGAGGTGAGCCTTCATTTTCGCCTCCTGGAATGATGAGGGTTCCTTGTCTTCAATAATGATGTCGTTAATGAGACTCTAATCATTGGCACATTACAATTTTCTTGCAATTCTTGTACAGTTCTCGTTTAAACCGGATTCAAATCATGTTTCATTCGGATGTATGTATATATGTGTATTAAAAAAGAGATGATGATGTTCCAATTAGGGAATTCTTATAGAAGCGATAACAGTATACGTGAATATGTGAAATGAGATGTTCAATTTTAGATTCTTTACTCTTCGCAGTTTTTATGTGCGTTTGGAGGGGAAAATTTATATGTTTATGTAAATTTTGGAAATGCTTTTTATTGGTTGTATTCAGATTCTCGATGTAGTGTTGAATTTTCAAGAGGTGGTTCTTCTATTGTTGATTGTTACATTCTTATTTTTATTGCGGATTTTCGAAAGTTTAACGAAATGTTGTTTTTGATTCTTTTTGTGTAAATTTTATTGAGAGTTAAGGTTTAGATTAATGTTTTGACAAATTAATCCATACCATCATAATCCGTTAACTATTTTGGTTGAAAGTTTTATTCGATTTGGAACTATTGCCTACTTGTAAATACATAATAATATTTCTACCAACGTTTATCTGATAATCAACATTTACATCTAATTTTGGTTCTGGTAAATAATAATTTGCTACTATAGTAGCAAAAAAACTGTAAAAAGAAGCATCTTATTTTAAGATACTTTGGTAGTCACTTTTAAGTTGTTTCCAAAAAGTTATCAAAAGATGAAAGATCTAAGATCAAATGATGAAAGATTATCTAAGATGAAAGATGAAAAATTAAGATGTTTTAAACGTTTTAAAAGTGACTACAATGTATTTTAAGATACTTGTTTTTACAGTGATATAATTGGCATTGTATAGGTATAATTATCTGCTACTGGTGGCAACTACCACTAGTTGTGCCATAAATGATTGAAATTACCAACTTGGTAATTTGTAAATCTACCATAGTTTTGTAAATAGAACTGGTTGATTCTGTACTTTTTTTAGATTTCTAAAATACTGATGCAACATATTTGTTATCATTTCTAAACCTCGATTATGAAGATTAATTTATTTTCCTTTGAGTATAGTAACATTTATTGTGGTTTGGAAATTTTTAAACACGATTCTAGTCGAAAAGACACACTCGTAACTTGAGTTTACCTAACAATTAGAAATATATTACCTGATGGAAATTTATAGTGCCGAGAATAATTTAGACAAACGCTTAAAAGCACGAAAGAAAAACTCTGTTTCCCGCGCGTTACAAGAACTTCTATTTTTAATTTGCATTGGGAAAATATAATTATAAAATGTTTATTGAATTAATACTTCATGATAGATTTAGTTTCATGTGATAGAATTCGTTTTAACTTCGATTATAACTTTGATATTGATTTTGACTTCGATTTTGATTTAGACTTTACTTTTGACTTCGAATTTAACATTGATCTTCATTTTGATTTTTATTTCTAATTCAGTGATAAGTTTAATTTTTATTATGACTCCGTTTTTAGCGTTAATTTTGATTTTGAGCTCGATTTTAACTTTGACTTCGATTTTAACTTTGAATTCAGCTTTAATTTTGATTTTCATTGCAAAATTAACATTAATTTTCGTTTTAACTCTGATTTTGACTTCGAATTTAGCTTTGACTTCAATTTTGAGTTGGAATTTGGCTTTGATTTTCGTTTTGGCTTCGATTTTGACTTCGAATTTAGCTTTGACTTTAATTTTGAGTTGGAATTTGGCTTTGATTTTCGTTTTGGCTTCGATTTTGACTTCGAATTTAGTTTGACTTCGAATTAAGCTTTTATTTTCGTTCTGACTTTGATTTTGACTTCGAATTTAGCTTTGATTTTGATTTTGACTTCGATTTGAACTTTGATTTTTATTTTAACTTTGATTATCAGTAAAAATAAAATTCAATGTCAAATATCGAAGTCAAAATGATATTATACACAATTGCACCCC